>CM020224.1:5566246-5708746 GCA_009819775.1 Phoenicopterus ruber ruber
CAGTGTAGAACAAAATAGTCTGTATGTTTTGTTACTCTCCTTGTTCTGCTTTGACTTGTGCAAACAGTTTTAATCCAAAGGAAGAGATCATACAGTCTGTGACCGCGGTATCGTACAATCCAGTCTAGGGTGCAAATTACCCTCTTACGGCACATCCTGACATTGAATAGTCTTGTCTTGAATAGAGTGTAAATAGAGTGTATCCTTCTCTTTCACAAGCCCTTGGAGCAGGAAGCCACATGTGTTAGCTCTGCAGTGTGTGAGAGCCAGCACATCTGTGTGACCATGCACCTGCGTGTGGCTGGAGATGTTCAAATACTGTCTTCAGCGCAGATTTGGAACATTAAACACACGTTGCTGGTTGCAAACAGCCGCCGCGTGCTGCTGGGGATTCAGCACCAGAAAAAGGCCGTTTCCCGAAGCACGGAGCAACCTCTGCCGAGGTTGGCAGTGATGGACCCTTCCAGTCCAGGGCCAAACGTCTTGTTTTGGAGAGGTCGTGGGGCTGTTTACGGGGAGGCTCTCTGTTGCGTTGGCATCATGTGTGGAAAAAAGGTATGGGCAACCACAGGAGTGCTCACGATTGCCCGCTGTCGTTAGCCGAGGCAAGCTGGAGAGGCTTGTTTGGTGTCCAGTTGCTCCTCCCTGCTGTTGCCTCTCCCTCTCCCAGCCGTCTCTGATGGTGGCTTAGAGATGAGCATTGCTCTTCAGCCACGGGTGAATGCAGAAGAGGGATTAGGAGCTTGGCTTCCTGCATCCTGACTCAAAAGTAGGCATATGTGCTTTTTTTGGTGAGTGGAAACAAATCGGTTTCGACAGAGCTTTTTTAGGGAGTTTTCTCAGGCACAGGATGAAATTTTGAGGTGGAAAAAATTCACACTTTTTTTCCCCTCTATTGGGCCAGTGTGGTGAGGACCAACTGTATTTTTGGGTGCTCAGGATCCATGTGTGTCACTGTTGAGCATGTGGCTGTTGAGGAACATGTGCAGTATGTACACGTCTCCTGCACAGAAATGCGGTGAGATCCTTGCTCTGGACCCAAACTGGAGCTCTTCCTGGGAAAGAAAACATCGAGACAAAACTGGGGAGGAAAGCACCTCTTCTGTCCCACTTTTTCTGTTCTGGCTGATGCTAAACTGGTATGTTGGGCACTTTCATAGTGTGTGTGTGTGTGTTAGCTCACACACCGATGTTCATGGGCGCACATACGGTTTCTCTTCTGCGTCGTGCTGTCCTAGCTGTAATCAGATAGCCATAGCCCTTGGACGGGGCAAGGCAAGGAGACTGTATATGTTTCCACAAAAGCTTAGCTAAGTGCATTTTTCTTATTGTGTTATGGGCCTGATTCTTGAGGGGGGTTAGATGCTCTCAGTTGTGGGTGCTCAGCATTTTTGCAAGTCACCCTGCTCAGAAGTTGGTGGTTACATTTTTTTTAATGGGAAAAAGCATTTTTCCATTTGCTTCTCCATAAACTGAAACCACTAAAGAGCCCTTGCTTAGTTTTCCACACACAAGCACACACTGATGGGAGCATGAGAGGGACTGCAGATCTTAGAAGGCTTTAAGTGTGTGAAAACAAGGAGTCCTAATGAAAATGGTTTTGCAACTTAATTGTAGTGGGTGTGTCTTTGTTTGCAAAAAGAAATGAAAGTGCTGGAGGCCGAAGTGCTTTCTTTATCCTCAGAATAGTGAGCGGTATGAACTTCCCTGGCCAGTTTTGCCAAGGTGGCCGAGACCTGCAAGTCCCTGCAAAGCTTTGGCACTCTGCTCATTGGGACCCTTCCATGGACGTTGAGCCTTGAGCCATCCATCCTTGTGTTGCTCTCCAGAAACACCATGTTGTGCACAGCGGACCTTTCTTGGGCTCCCGAGTGCCCTTCTTAAAAGGTGGCTTGTTCACATCGCAGGCTCACTGCATTTGGGGAAGCCAACGCGTCTGTTCCAATGGTTTAGAGCTTCATGACTTGCCCTCTGGATGGAGATGCGGACTCCATGTAGCCAGCATTAAGCCTGTTGAGGGCATGGGGCTTGTTCCTCCGAGCACGCAGCCTTGAACCCCTTTGGAGTGGTCCATGAACCCCCCCGAATGTGGTGCCTGGGGGCCAGACGCTCTGCTACCTTCTGCTTCAGCCTCCTCAGCTACCCACTGCCCCATAGAAACACGATCCATTTTAAATAGATGCTGTTTGCAGCATCTTGGACGTGCTGTGTGAGGATGAGAAATGTTAACATAAATTCTTTAAATAACATCTAGTAGTGTTGAATGCACAGAATTATAAAACATTTTTATATTCTGAGACTCATTTGCATCTTCACATTAAAAACTGTGGTTTTCTTTTCAGGGAATGGTTGCAAGATCTGATTTGTTTTGAAATCAAAGCTAAATTTGTGTTCTTGCTTTCCTCTTTGCCCTTCATTTGACAAATTTTTCTTGTTCTATAAATACAGAATTGTAAACAAGGGCTAATCCTTAGCAACAACCTGGAAAGTTAACATTTCTCTCCAGCTCCTATTATAATTAATTCAGACACTCTGAATATGATGTGATTTACACATAGTATTCCTAAGGCCAGGAGGTACTAATATCTTGTTAGAGAACTGAGGAAAAGAACATGCTTTTGTGTGTGCCATATAACATAATTGCACTGCATTTTCTTTCATAAGAAGATGTTTAAAGATGCTTTTTACTTTACATTTGAAAAATGGAAGGCTTCTGCTTTTGCATTTGGCTGAAATTGTCTTAAATGTGTTTTCCCTCCTGCAGCAGTCAACATTGTCAAAACATTTTGCAAAGTACATTTTAATAATATGGGTTAAGACCATCATTATATTAATTTAATTCTTGGTGTAGGTAAATTCGTAAGATGCTTCCACTTTGTCATAAAAGTTTTTCACAGTAAACATCATGTTTTCCCTGTGCAGAAAAGAAAGAGATAATATAGTCGACGAAAGGATACATCCCTTGCATTAAAATTGTTAAAATATAGCTTGAACAGTCTTTTTCTCATGGTCCATCCTTTTATTTAATTTTCATTTAATTTTGTTTTAGTCTGTTTATATTTGTTCAGGGAGTGTTTTTGTAGTGTTAATCTATGTAAGCCACGTGCAGTAGAAAACTGCAACTCCCGAAAGGCTGTGATTAAAACATTATGGATGTGGCAAACCACAAATGCAAAAGTAAGTTTACGTTTAGATTTTCTTCATAAAATATTTTATTCAAGTTTTGTAATACCTTGCTATCATGGTCAGCATTGCCATAAAAATCCTGTGTTATATGGAATGATACAATCTGTGAAGCATTTCCCATTATGTAGACACCATGTCTTTAAATTATAGCAATTTCTTAAGATTTTAAAGCAAAATGAGCTCTTAGAAGTGTGATTAATAGCAGGGAATGAGGCTAACACTGGGTCATCAGTGGCACTCCATTACAAAAAAGGTTGGACTAATAAAAGCATCCATCTATTTGACCAATAAAGCATTTGAATGATATGCTTATAGTTTTTATCATACCGTAGTTACTTTGTACTGAATAAACTGTGATTTTACGTGCTGGAAAAGGAGCGTGGAACAGCAGCGCGGCTGAGGTGAGAGCAGTTGTCTCGAGTAGGGAAATATCAGGACTTTTATGTGAAGCTTGATGTTTTCAGAAGCCTTCAGGTTGCGGTGTCTAAATTTTTGAAGCCGCTGTGAAATATCTAAATCCCCCGTGACCCGTGCCTGCCTGCCCGCAGTCGTTCGGTGAGGCTGGACCTCGCTGTCCTGCGGGGAGGGGAGAAAGGAGGGTATTGTGTGTAATCATTAATTCAGAGTTAAGTCCCCGGCAGCCCAGACATCAGAAATATTCCGCCGGAGCGCAGGAAATGGGGCAGCACTTCTCTTTTCCTGGCGTGCGGACGCCAGCCCCGTCCTCGAGTCGCACCTTTCATCCTGCCCGCTATTATACTGTCAACCTGATGTGTTAAAAAATACGAGGTTGCCTGAACAATACTACGTTTGGGTTTTATTTAAATACCTGTCTTATTAGTTGGTTGTACTGATTTCACGTGTTTGAACCTTTTTTTTTTTTTTTTTTACTACAACAAAAGGCTAAATATTTTCTGAGAAAGAAAACGGAGGTTCTTGGCCAGCCGTGGATGTCCAGGATTGTGCTGTGAAGAAAAGTACCAAATATTCTAAAACTTGTGAAAAAATGATGAGAGGGGAGGCTTCTGGCCGCCGTGCTGTTTGCACATGAAATGGCAAGGGAGGGGAGGTTAGTGCCAGGGCCAGCTGTGACCTTGGATGCTTCATGTATTCGAAACTAGGATGATTTTACTCCGCGTTTGGTGGTGGTGCTGGTGCTGATCAGAAGGTAGGGGTGAACCAGGTAGGGCCCACGGTGCAGCTGGAAGGAAAAAGGACCCATGGTGTAGACCACAACTACATCCTCCACCCCCGTCCAACTAGTACAACGTCTTAAAGGGCTTATTTTACATAGGAGAGGGATGAAGAGACTTCTGGAGGTCACATGCAGGGATTGTGTTGGGGCAGGAATGTAACCCGGAGCCCTGGATTAACCCCTACCGATAGGACCATCCATCTTCTCTCCCTGTGCTTCAGATCTTTCACGAAATCCACGTTCAAGATAGAGAAGTTAGAGAAATTTCCCTGGAGGAATGTTGTGATGGGCAACTTCTTGAGTGTTATGGGGATGAGAGATGTGAGTGGCAAGGCTTTCTGGAAAGTGGCAAACCCTGGGGACTTTGATCACCATGAGGACTAATGTCACAGTGCCTCAGTGCCAAGAGATGGACATTGGGTGGGGAGCAGTTGGGGGCCAGAGGTTTCAGTTGTGAGTAGACAACCTCAGAGGGGCTTCTGGCCCTGCTTGGGTTAATGAAAGGGAGCTGGGGAGATCTTCAGAGTTCGGAGAATGGCGACGGGAGGCAGAAGCAAGAGGGTTGAGGATGGGCGAGAGAAAGAAGGAGGAAGAGGGCTGAACCGTGCCTTGCTGCTTCAGCCTTGCGTGTCGCTGCGTAGAGAGCCACGGGGCAGGGAGCTGGCGTGGGCATGGATGTACGCGTATAAAATCACACGTGTACGTGGTCGTGCTGGGCAGGTTAAGTTGTGCAGACAGCCGTCGTTTTGCTTGTTTGTTCTAGGGGAGAAATGAAAATTTTGCATCCCACCTTTTGCGGTTGCTGATTTTTTAAAAAAATGCAAATAGATCTTTTACATCAGTGGTTTGGCCGGTAAGTCTTGTTTTGTAAAACACTTTCAAGTGTTTTCAACTCCTTTCTTTACCCTTTATCGGAACAGATGCACGGCTATGTATTTTCCCCTGCTGCCTGTTGTCTCGAGGTCGCACAGCAAGACTGCAAAGGCTTTTTGTTTGTTGTTGTTGAAGGGGAGGAAAAAACCCTCAATCCACAGAAGAGTTAACAGGATTTCACTTGATCTGCTCGTTTATGCAATGAGTAATGCGAGGTTGGTAACAGCAAATTGTTGTTTATAAGCAAACATGGCACTGTGTAAACAAGAAGGCCTGGTCCCCAACTGGTTTGATTTCATGGTGGTCAGCAGCTGATGTATGTAACGTACAACCTTTCTGCTTCTCGAAATGTCAGAAGAATGACTATTTGTTTGTCTTGAGTTCTTCCCAGCTGTTTACTCTGTAATGCATTTGCCTCAACCTTGATTCCCTAAGAGTGGCCCCTTTCTCCTCCCTGCTCTGTTTACATTAGTCCTGCCCCGAGTGTCACCTATGAAATCTGTTGATTATTCCACCTGGTTAATGTTAAATTGCTCTTGCAAGATGATGTGTTTGTTCATAAACACAAATGCTGGGCCCCTTGTTTACTGTACCCATGGCAGCAATCAGTTATTAAACAAATATTGCTTTGTTTGCGGGTGTGAGCAGCAGTTTATCCTGCAAGGTCTGGAAAAAAACCTTTAAATGCTGGGATTTTGATAAAGGAGAAAAAGGGGAGCTTGTCCCTGGAATGTGGCTGAAACTCACTTTGGTTTGCTTTGCTTATCTTTAACTTGGGTGAAGGGGCTAGAAAGATTAGCAAGTTGTTTGGTTTTTCCAAGAGATTTCCTTAGTGTAATGATATCTATCCAGTTGTTTGCTTTTTTCAGAAGGGAGAGAGCACTCCTGCAAGACGACTAGCACAGCGGTAGACGGCTGATGGCTAGAAAATCCTGCATGGAGCAAACAAGGAGTTAGAAGGTCTAGGACAAAGATATAGGGCTATGCACCAGGTAATCACCCCGAAAGTACAGCCTTGCATTCTGTGTCAGCGTTTGGTAGGGGCTTTTTGGTTTCCCTCTTTTCTCATGTCTGATTTTAATTGATGCATGTGCCCTCGATGGAGTTGGAAAAGGCAAAGCTTTCACTTTGAGGAGATGTGAGGAAAATCTGTTTTAGAAGCAGAGCCGTTTGAATGGAGAGAAAATACCAAATTTAAAAACGCGCTCTGTCACTCCTCCTCCCGCGAGTGAGATGACAGAGCTGCTTTTCTTCTTTATATAACTGGAAAACTGCGTTTACATCTGCTAATTTCTGTATGCTGGCTGTTTGCTCTTTGGTTTCTGGGAGTTCTAATTAGAGAGAGCCATCCTGGTAGTTGTTGCTTTTGGGTTGTTTTGCAAATGAGCAAGAAAAACTCACTCACACCATCTTTGTTTTTCAAAATTACTGTTTGTTATTGTTTCTGAAAGGGGCTTGGATTTCAACTGCCAGGCAGGACCTGTTAGCACTAACAGTAAATTGTTAGGGCTCTGCACACAAAGGGAGTAAACCCTCTTAGAGTGACCTTGAGAAAGAAATGTTAACTCTTTTTGTATGAAGCTTGTGTCTGTTCCTTTATACGTGAATTAATCTGTTACAATATCTTGAATATATGTTTCTAAGAAGCTTTTGAAGGATAAAATTCAAGAATTGTCCTTTTCATCCCTTGGAAAAGCAAGCAACAAAATATGCATAAAAATGTGATGTATTGGATTCACTAGCTCGTACCGGTGGTGCAAACATATTGTTCATTTTGGCTACGAGAACAGTGTCGGGGCTGGAGGGGCCGCGGGAGGTACCTGAAGAGTGTAAGTGGACAAGCCGGTCATTAATTGACTCGTGTTACTGCAATGAATCAAACCTTTGCTGCATTAAACTAAGTGAAAATAGTGAAGTGAAAATTGTATTGTGCAGAAGTATTGCAAAGTTGCACCTGGCTTTGAGGTGGTTTTTGACTTCTGGAGGCTGGTAGACAGTTCAGAAATGCTTTAATGGAGATATGCATGGAGGGTGGGAGTCTAATTCATCTACAGCCAGCACTTGGTCTTGCAAGGTTTGATACCATCTTACGGTAGCGGTGCTGCCGCTGTCTAGCATAAACGAACTGTATTTACTAGATGCAACTTTGGCCTTTTATTTGGTTGAATAGTCGCCTGTTTTTCTGTGAGACAGACTGCGAGAGTTTATGTTGCAAGCTCCGAGCAGCGTGCATACAAACAAATAAGTCCTGGGCTGTGAGAACAGCTCTGCAGTTTCTGTTCCTGTTCGACACGAAACCGCGGGGAGCCGTGCACGCTGCTGCACCCGGGCTGGGATGAGCAGGTGGGTACCCCCCGAGAGACGCCAGCCGCGAGGCCGGCGCCGAGGCCGCTCTCTGCAGCCGCACTGTGCCTCACCGCGCTGCGGTTGAGTGTCCCTCCTTCTGGAGGAGGTTTTCCTCTCGTGCGGATGGTGCTCGTGTCCAAGTCTGTAGGGTAGCGCTCGCGGAGTCGTATGGTACAATGAAGCATGGGTTCTTGTTTGGTTTGGGGTTTTTTTGCCGCTCGCCATTCCTTTCCTTCCAAATAAATGATGATCCCAGTGACGGTAAGGATGATTTCTGTCAAGCTCACGGCTGAAAGACAGCTCTCCCCAACAGAGAGGAAGGAACCTCACTCTGCCGATGATGGTATGTAAATGATTACATCATATTTGCCAGTCGCTTGGAAGTGGCCCAGCTCTAGAGCTTTTATGCAGCTATGGCATGAGCTTCATGCTGAATATGGATTTTAATAGCTGTCAAGCTGAGAGACGTAGATTGAAGTAGAGCTGGCTTTGCAAAGGGGGTTTGTTTGTCCAAGGTGAGACTGGGAGTAACTTCTGTGCGCGTGTGTAAAATGAAGGGAGGATGCAAAAAGCTTGTTCGGGGAAAGTTGAGTTGTCCGTTGTCTCTGCCTAACGCTTTGGGTCTTACCTCAAGGAAAGGAGTGAGACCTGTTATCTTCACAGCTTGGTATGTTTTGGTGCACTAGCTTTTCATGGGGACCAGCTCTAGCTCTTTTGAACAGAGCAAATGGCAACCTTTTAATGTCTGTTTCAATTAATTTTCCTTGGATTTGCTCATTCTTACTGTCTGTGGTCAGCAACACCCTCAGCAGAAGAGATTTCCTTAGGGGTAGCTGCAGGGACTGATTCTCTAAGAAGTTAAGTTGTTTGACCACGATTTCACAATAAGTCAGTGTGGTACAAGTGGGATTAGGCTTCTGACTCTCCTTCCCTTCTCCTCACCACAGCTGTCTTAAATTTCAGCTCCTGCAGAGCATCAGTCAGCCTGTCACTGAGCTGCCTCCAAATGATTTCAGGTTCCTGTGGCCCTAATGATACACGCTGCTGCTGGAAAGAAGTAACCCAGACAGTGCAAGCCACGCACGCAAACAGTGAAAGAGTTGTGTCGTGGTATACAGTTAAATAAGTAAAAAGTTGTGGCAGCCTGCATCTAGACAGGAGTAGGTAATGCTGCTACTCAGGAGACTTGAGGGTGGCAAGTGGACATAAACCTTGATAGAGGTCCAGGTTGGTGGAAGTTCAGTTCCTCACTGACGTGACCCCCAGGGAGGAGGTAAGGCAACCCACGTCCTTCTCCTGTTGGCCAAGGTGATGTGCTCAAGCACTTTTGGAAAGCACTGGCTTTTCACTCACTGAATTTAGTTACGGCTTCGCGTTTTCCCCTTCTTGTTCCTTTTTTACCGCCCTCCCCACAGCTCTGCCTCACCACATAGCTCTTCCCCAGTGTCGGGAGGGCAGGGAAGGGGAGCAGTCCCGTCTGAGCCAGATGCCAGGGCTGTTCCACGGATCGGCTCATGGGGATGCTCCGAGAGCAACGTGATTTGTTTCCCTTCCGCGGGGAGGCTCGGCACACCACCTCTGCGATGCGCTCCACCTCCGCCGAGCCCAGGCTTGGGACGAGTCCAGCCGAGGTGAGAGCGCCAGGGCTTGCGCCTGTGTCGGGCGGCAAAGCCGAGGACGCGCTGCGGATAATCCCATTTCTTCTGAACTCTTTATTTCCTAAGCACTAAATGAAATTTCAGATTTTAGATATGTCTAGACATATACAGTGCACGATAAAGTTGATAATACATTAATCATTTTTAACAACAGGTAATATGCATAATTTATGGTGTTACAGTGCTATCTTTTTTGATATTTATGATGGATAATGCTCAGTTTTTGCCCTCATATTACTGCTTTAAATTATACCACAAGAAAATTAATGAGAAAGTAGATTTATGGGTTTCATTTGTTTGTCAATTCGGAAATTAATTGGGTGTTAATTTTAGCCGTCCCTCATCAGACCAGGTCTTTAGTATGTGTGCATTACTTTGCATTCATTGAAGCCTACCTCCCATTTACTGTGGGTCACTAGCTTTGCATACATTAAAATAGCCCTCAGGCTCATTCTCTTGATTACTTTTTGAACTGCCATGCATTAGAAAATTTACGCCTTTCTGTTATAATTATGAAAATTCACTATTGGAAGATGGTGCTTGCATAACAGCAAGTATACAGGCTTGCTCAGCGATGTAAGATCATATAGCAAATCCCAATACGTTTTTGTTCTAATCCTAGAAAATAGCACTCTCGACAATCTTTGTTGTGCGAGTTTCATCCTTTGAAATTTCAAGGATCCATTTTAATGCATTGAATTACCTCTTTAAGCTGAGGAAATATCAAAGGATTTCACCTCGTCGCTGTCTCTTTGTTTCCTCTTTCTACACATCCCGTGCGTGTTCCTCCCTTGCCTTGCTCCAGGTTTGCCTCTCCTCCTCCAAACGCCGCTGTCAGACGTGACTCAGCATCGCTTTTCAGGACAGCAGAGCCTGACTCGCTCCGTTCCTTACTATTTCGGTTGATTCTTAAAGATCATCCTTAATTGCTCTTTGAATCCCCTTCTCCTTTCTCATACTCCTGCACAATTCAGCAACCACCAGTAGCGTGTAGGCGAGTGGCCTTCAAAGGGGTAAGCATGAAGTTTTATCCAAAAAGTACCCTAATGTACTGACAGTTGATCTATAGTTAGTTAGTACATAATTATACCTAAAATACACCCTGTCAGCAGGATAAATGACGGCTACTGAAAACTCTAAAAGCATGACGGGTATTCACCCATCTGCAATGACGAGAGCGGAGGGGTTTGTAAGTTGAGAAAGGCTGGCGAGTTCACCGTGATCTGATTTAGTTAAATCATGCCATATGTTGGGATGGCTCTTTCTAATAGTCGTGCTAACCACAAACACAGGCAGAGAGAAGTCATCTGGTCCACCTGGCTAGTTTGGACTCCCCTCCCCGGCGTTATTTCTGTACTTAGCGTGGTGGCAGCCCTCGAGCTGCTCATGTGAAGCTGGCTGATTCACAGTTAATTGTGACATGGTGTAATTTAGTAAATGAGCAGCTGAACATCTGTACGCCTTCCCCCACGGTAGATCAAAGCCTTACCTTACACAAGGCTTTTAATTTCCACTAGTGAATCTTTTTTCTTTTACTGAACTCATGGATGGCGGGACGGTGCTTCTGGCTGCCTCACCGACCTAGGGATGGGGTGTCGGCTGGAGGAGATGGGTGTTTCGGCATCAGCTGGGGACCATAGAAGCATGTTTCTGAAAAAATTCAGAAGTGGTGGTGGGATGCGGAGCCCAAGGTGCTTTCCCCCGCAGGGCACTTGCTCCAAAGATGCCAGGACTAAAAGGGACCACCTGTGAGTTGGGCAGTGGTCTCCTGGGAAAGCCGTCGTGGTCCTCGTTGCTGGTAACGGGCAGCACCGGGCTGCTTCTGCATTGCTTTTGTACCTGTGCTGGGGGTGAGGAGCAGCGTTGCTCATGCTTTGTGTATTGCCTTGCCCGTCATGCTCTGGAGTGTTTTGTTTACACGAGGTAAAACCCTGCCTTTGCAACCTTGCGTTGTCATGAAATGCTTCCAAACATAGTTTGGTTTTTTGGGTTTTTGTTTTTTTGTTGGTTTTTTTTTTTTTTTTTAATAATTATACAGAAAAGTGCTCTAAAGTTAGTCTTGAGCTTGCTTTGGGGAACTGCTTGCAACAAATAGGTAAAATGTTTACTTCTAAACCATGCATCTATGGGTAGTATGCCTGCTGGAGAATTCAGAACTAGATCCTTGTCATTTGATCACTTACTTAAAAGTGATTTTGCCATTAAATCTTCTGTCTATAAAAGTGGAAATATATTTTATAAATCTGTGTTGTGTTTAATTTACATGTCCTTTCATGGCTGGGCCAAGTTCTTTAAGGGCATTTATTCTGCTTCATATAAATAATTGATCAGCCAAGTTAATTTACTTCTGCCTGACTTGGTCAGCCTTAATTAACTGCCCTGGAATAAAGACTGAACTTTTTGTTAGCTTAAAATCTTTCACAAATGTGACAAAGAAGGGATGTATTATGACAACATTTTTGCTCTAGCACTGTTCCCAGGGGAAAGAAATGTTGAATGATCTTTAGGTGCATATATGTATTTGTAAACGTCTCCAAGTACTTACAGCTGAAATAAAATCGTCAGCCTTGGAAGTAACTTTGAAACACGCAGGCTACATTCTGAATAGGTAGTCCAGGTAGAGTCTGGAAGCATATTAAAGATTTTAAGGCCCAGAAGACCCCAGGGATAGTTTTTTAAAGGTGATGAGATGCTTAAAGATGTAGATTGGTGCTTATTCATGAGTCTCAAAAATGTCTTGCCAGATGCCTCCGTGTATGGTGAGGCATCTAAATACATCTGAATATCAGTCCCTTGGTCTTTCAGACTTGCAGTGGGTCCTTATTCTGACGGGTGCGTCAGTCAGTAAATCCTCCCTCATGCTGACATTAAACAATGCTGCTTAGTCTTTAGAAACTGTACTAGTAGAAGAATTGCAGAAATTGCACACTTCAGTGCCCACCTCCTGCCTACTAATCTCCATGCTTAACCTTGCTCATTTAAATAGTCCAGTGGAGCTGAGACACGTGTATCTGCAGCATCTGGTCTTTGTGATGTTATGGACTTTTTTTCTTTTTTTTTAATGGATTAGCACGGAACAGTTTTAAAATTGGGATTCCTTCAGGTTCTGTCTTTTTAATTCAAAACACCAACACTGGAGTCCTCAGAAAGATCATTTTGATTCAGCCAAAGTTCACATCCGACCTCTGGGTTTTTTTAATTTTGACCATGCCCTTAAGAAATTAGCTGTCCCCTACTTCTGTCCAAGTCATCTGGAAGATGATTAGCTGTGTCCTCCTATTGACAGAGTGTATTGCTTTGATTCCACTCCACTGAAATTCTACCCCATTACCTTGAACGTAACATACTAACCAACGAGATGGGCCAAACGGTATGGCTTTGGCTTTGCATTTGACTGTGCATCAAAGCAAGAAAAGGTTTTGTGCAGGTTAAGATGGGAATCTTGAGAAATTCATCACCGTTGTGAGATTTTTAAACCAAGCTGACATTAAGTCATATAAGAACAGTTCTTTTATTATGTGCTCCTTGATTTCAGGATAAAATTTTACAGGTTGTTGTTCAAACTGCAGCTTAGCTTTGGTCCCTTCATATGGGAAAAACACCTTGGGTCACCTTTAGTAATCTTAAGAGTCATTCTGTATCCCCCCTAATGTGAAATAACGTAGAATTTTTACAAAAAAAAAGGTACTTAGACTACTAAGAACCCATCTATTTTAAGCTGTAAAAATACATTTTCCTTTGCAGAATTGGTATGAGTATCATTCTGCTTTGTAGAACGCATAAGATGGACGTGCTCTTTTGCCATTAAATTTCTTAAGTTGGAACATGGTCTCTTGCACGTCATGGAAGCTTTTGTGGAGTGCTGTATTTCTTATAATAAATCATTTTGCATAACAGCTTCTTCAGTGCCATTCTGGTTACTTAGGGTTGTGTTTGGACCAGAATCACAGTTTGTGGTACTAGACCTGAAGCTTCAGTTCAGTTCCCACAGAACCTAATCATGTTGCATGAAGTCAACCTTGCTTTGCTTTTTTCTTTTGCAATTTTGAATGACAGACTTCACTAATAGGCTTCTGCAAGGCCCGCTCCTCTGTGCTGAGGAGAGACAATTATCTCAGCCATCCTCAGTGTACTATCACCTCAGCTCATTTAGGTGTGCTCAAAAAGACAAATAATAATCATTCTTGCAGAAAGCTCTCGCAGGTTGATTTTCATGACATGACGCTTAATGATCAAACCAAACTGTGATTATTTATGTCAACTCACATTTGACTGCAGTGAAGAAATAAACAGTTTTATCTTTTCTCCCTTGAAAATCCTGTTTTCTATTGGAGGTATTTTAGCAAAGTGGATTTGTTTTGTATTGGTGTCCAGTTGAAGGTATATTGAAGTTGACTGCCCGTGAATGGGTGTTTTTAAAGTGAAATTTGCTCAAAGATGTTCACTTCTGCTTTTAAAATAATTTTTTGAAAGTCCAAACATCACAATTTTCTTTTTACTCTTTTGATGTTCTCTTTGCAAACTCGTTTCCAGCTCCCATTTCCTTGATAGCTGTGGCTGATTCGGCTGGATACAATGTGTAGGGTGGGCACAGCCAGCGGAGGGGCTGGGGCCAGCCCCGTGCAGCTCAGGTGGTAACTGGGTGGGGTACTTTGAAAGGTAAAATGGAGCACGAAATTTGTTGTAGAAAAGGTTCTCAAGAACTGTGGTCTTTTTGTGACCAAATACTATAAATAACCCATCTTTTTCTCAGTCCTATAGGTTGGAAAAATTGTAGCAATTTCTACTGTTGTTTCTTTCCAGGAGCATTTTGCAGTCCTGGAGACAATAAATAATTTCTTGACCAGTTTGGTTGTGAATTATTTTCTGTGTCCTGGAGATATTTCACTCAGAAGGGCAAGCCAACAAATCGTGATCAGGCAGTGATAGATCTGCTCCTCAGTGGTGCGCATTCTTCTTGCTGCTGTCAGAGGCATCTTGGAGCTTTGGTCGGTGCTTTCTCTGACCCTCCTTAGCAGTTTGTCCAGGTTCTCGCTTCCAGTTGATTTGTTGCATCAGAAGTGTTGGAGAATGAAATGTACTTCTTCACTGCTTGGGCACATTGGCTTTAGCATCTTTTTTTGCCATGGTATCTGCTGGAGGCACCTTCCACCAGTTCTTTAGTATGTCCTTCCTCCGTCGGGTGTGGTCTACGTGGTGGTGATGTGCCACCCGCCATTTGCCATCGGGCATCACAACAGTCGAAGACGTGAGTCTCTGGGTTTAACCTGCTAACTCAATCTCACGTGGTGGTCATCCTTGTCCAGACCTTCTGCTGAGGTAAATTGATGTCACGCTCTATTTTCTCCAGTTGAGGCTTGACTCCAAATTTGGATGGAAGCAGCAGCAGAACTGCATACATCAGTTCGTTCTTTTTGATTTATGTCTGGTTAAAAGAGGTGTGTCCTTTTGAGTAGCGTAGCGTATAAAAATTGCATGGTATACCTTTGAGTAACTTGTGAGCTGTCTGGAGACTCTCGTTCCTATCTCTTCTTCCGAAGCAACCTGGGCCGTGCAGTCACTGCCCGGTGTGTAATCCAGCCTTGCGTGTTGGCTGTAAACACTTACTTACACCTTATCGTGCTTGTGGGCTTTCCTTATAGTGCCAAAAATGCAAAACATACCATGCTCAGTCTGTGTCAGAGCAGGATCGCGTTAAAACCCAAAAGCGTTTGCTAGTGGCACTGGGAAAGCTGTAGGTTAGTTTAGATCTCTGGAGCTTTTACAAGGGAGTTGACAGAACCTTTATAACGAGCCCTCAAGCCCTTTTGTCCCCTTGCATAATTCGAAGATCTCACAACACAGACTGAAAGCAGTTTCCATAGACCAGCTGAAATTTATTTAAATGTAATCAGAACATTTGAATCTGTCCTAGCACCGTCCATGTGCTCGGGTGGCCGTCAGCGTGAATAGATCCCGTCATGATTGGAGCAGGGTCCGGCTAACGAGCGGTTCACCCGCCTCGGACGTGAATCAGCAAGGAGTGCTGACGCCGGAGCGTGGTGGCGGCAAAGCCCTCGTTAGTCAACTGCTTCTCAGTTATGACATTTTCATTATCAGCCTTACGGAATCATCACGATGAGCGTCTGAAGCTACCAAATGAGCGAGAGGTCTGGTGGTGGTGTGTTGGGCTGGCGCGTCCCTCTACGCGCGGGGCTGATGCCGGGTGTCACCTCGGGCCAGCAGACACCCGGGGAGCCGGCGCTGGGAGGAGGAATGTCTCTCTCCAGCCGGTACCGCGCCTTCGGCAGCCAGGGGCTCCGAATTACGCACGTGTGGAGTTCCCAGGGAAAGGGTTTTCCCCCGGTACTTTTCTGTTGAAATGCATTGCTTTCTCTCGCCCTTTCTGATTGATATTTTCCCTCATGTGTTGGAAGGGAGAGGATTTTTCTTCTTCTGAGTCGGGGTAGTTACCGAATTCAAACAGGTTCTTCCTTAAATACAAAGCATCTTACTTCCAAGGTGAACTGCCCTGCACAGAGGCGTTTGGCTCACGCGTGCGCGTGGTGAGGTGGTGTGGAGTAGGCAATGTGCTGGGAGCGTGCAGCTTGGCTCACCGTACCCCGCCTCCCCGGGTAAGGGTGCGAGGAGGAGCACGGAGGGAGGGAGGGGTGGGCTGCCAGAAGCAGAGCAGGTGAATAACATTTAAATCCTGGAACCTGGGGCCTTGCAGGTGGAAATACCTGTAAAACAGCTCATCAAAACATCTCCATGGTAGTGGTTTGCAGCTGAAAACTGGCATATGTGCTTTGTTTGGGGGTCTGGTGCACAAATGCTGCCGGTTAGTTCCCAAAGATGTGCGAATCCCAGGAGCTCCGGGGTAAGCAAGCAGACACTCATCCTCATCCTCGTTGTGGGGCCTGTGACCCACTGATACAACTGATGAGCGCAGTGTTGTAAAGCCCCCAGGGACAGACATCCACCAGGCGCCGTGCGAGCTGGCCGTGAATAGCTATGGCTAATAAGGGGATGTTTAGCCAAATAACGTAACGCCGTAGTGCATCCAGAGTCAGACCAAATCCATAGCCACAAAATTTGCCAAAAAGACTAATTCTGTGAGCAGTTGAAGCAGTTTGCCCCAAAGGAAAACTGATGGTGTCCAGCACATCCCCGACTCAGCCTAAATTGCTTCAGAGTAATAAAAGGTGCTAATTCGGCAGTATCACGGTGTGAATGGAAACCCAAATAGTGAATGCTCTGCTTCACCTACCTGCCCCTACGTACTGTGTATCAAGTTTTTTATATTGTCCATCATATGTTGCAAAGAGTGACTCATCCATTTCAAAGGAAAGCATCCAGATGTAACTAGAGAAATTTAATTATGGATTCTGTGTGTTCGTTCGAAAATATTTTTTTTTCTCTAAGGGAAAAAAGATGTTGGGCAAATAATACTATATTTAGAACAAAACTAACTTACTAAAATTATAGCTGTACCAACAGATAAACAAACATAAACTAGTAGCATGAACCATTAATGAAAGATAAATCGTATGAAGGGAAATGACAAATGTTTACAGTTTTGGCAGGATTTAAAACAGGGCATGTCTCCTTATATACAGCAACTGTTTTAACAGCTGCTTTTTTTTTTTTTTTTCTCCCCTCCCCTAAATTATTTCAGGTTTTTGAGTCATGATGCAAGAATCTGGGACTGAGACAAAAAGTAACGGTTCAGCCATTCAGAATGGAGCGAGCGGTGGCAACCATTTACTAGAGTGCAGCCTGCGGGAAGTGAGATCAAACGGCGAGACACCTTCAGTTGAAATTGGGGCTGCAGATTTAGCACATCTTCAGCAACAGCAGGTACTGTAAGACGTATTACAAGTTTCCTACTTGCAGAAAAAGCATGAAGCATTTAACCCTCCCCTCCCAAACCCTTCGTATTTGCCAGTCAGAGGATGCTTTTCGGACTTGCCGATGACATTCTGTACATTTTTTTGTCTGTAGGGGATTGCAATCGTTAATGTAAAGGGAAACATTGGACTTCTCTTCCGGGGCTCTTTTTCAGTCATTCCCTGGAAATACCCAAAGATCAGGGCTTACTTCCGTTGCCTGAACGTGTTGAGTCTGGTGGCAGCGATTGGGTGAACCGCTGTATACAAATAACTGGTTTCCAAAATAGGTCACTGGGTGGAAAATACATTAACGTTAAGTTTTGTTTTTGCAACAAATTTTAATATAACCTAGCAACCCCTATCAACAGAATGTTTTCTATTAGTGAGAAAGGCTGCGGAGGTATCTGCTGCGGCAAAACGGCAGAATAAATAAATAAATACATCCCGTGTCAGTACTCCTCAATTCAGAAGAATCGGAACCAAATTGTGTGTTTTGCCTTTGTATTTTAAGTAGTGCGTTTTCTGGGAAGTGACCGAGTTCACCAGTGGAAATTATCCGCGTAATACGTTTTGTCTTTTTCTTTTCGCTGATAAAATTTTGAAACCCTCTGAGGAAATTTTACACCAAAGTGCTGGGCACGTGTCATTAACGTGTTTGGGAACAAAGGCTGCAGCAGAGCCATGGTGAATACATTTATGCCTAACCCTCACTTTCTCTAATGCAATAAGCGTTCTTAAAACCTTTTAAAGAAGCGATTGGCAGCTGGTTAAGACTCCCCTAAGTGTACAGTGATCTTTTTAGCAGGTTGTTGTGGAGAAGAAAAAAACCTGCGCTCGAAAACAAAGCAAACCGAAGGCTTGCGGAGGAGCAGGGCACCCCGTTAGCCAACCTAAGACAGAAAGCTGCCATAATTAAACAAGTCAGAAAAATGGATGATACTAAATGCATAGACTTTGGTTGTTTCAATCATTTTCATCCTACAGGTTTTTACTTGAAGTGAGAATACCATCAGTGAGAAAATCACAGCCATGCTGAATTCATTACTGCGGTAGTCACACAAAACCACGGATAAAATTTCAATAACTGCAGGCCACAGTTGAGTAAACAGTTGCACTGAAACTTAATTCCTGTTGACTTTTCCCTCATTCTTCGCCAGGGGCACATTCTGATTCGTAGTGCAAAGACAACAGGGGTTACAGCTTTGATTAATATAGGACAGTAGAAGAGGAGTGGAACAGTAAAATATGTTCAACGCAAAGGTCTCGTCTTAAAAAGGCTTCATATCAAAATGAGTTAATTACGCTGCGTTTTCCATAGGAGCATTATAGAATTTTTCAGTGTTCTTTGTGCAGAGGGAAACAGAGGAGGGGACATGCAAACGTGCACACCGTAGACCAGAATTGCTCAGACCTCTGCTCCTACCACCAGTTCCTAACCTTCACTGCCGGCGCCTTGTGCCAAGGCTTCTCCATAGCCATCCGGAGGGCTCTTGCCGCCTTAGATAACGTTGTAATCTCCCCTGAAATGGGTTGTGTCATTCAACAGCCGCCCATTCGGTCAATTAAGGAGCGGCACCAGTTCATTCCTACGCGGGTCCTCCAGCCCTCCCCCAGACGGTGCCCGGCACAGCTACGAGTGCTGCCAGCCCCGGTGGGAGCAGGGCGCGGGGCTGGGGGCAGGATTGCCAGGCTCGGCATTGCTTTCACACGGCTCAGATTTTAGCTTATGGTTTATTTATCCTCTGCCAGTACAATAAACGTGGTCGGGGAGCTTGCTTTTCTCCGAGTTCTTAAAAGACCTTTATGTTCTGTGTTTGAATTCTGCTGTTAATTGGTTTTGATGACTAACTTCTCCATGGAGTTTATCTTTTAAAAAGCAAGTTGATTGTAAAGTTTAAAACAGTTATTAAAAAAAAAAAAAAAGACCCGATAACAACAAAAGGGTAATCAGAGCTAGCTTTTAAATGCTGAAAAGAAGAAAAACCCGTTGTTTTCAGACAGCTAATGCAAGCATTTACAGATACACATACAACATGGAGCATAATGTTTAGATGTTTCTCTGTATACAACATATGCTCTCAGGTCACTCAACAGAATGCGTTCTACAAAACGCTTCTTCAATACAAATGAATGAGTTCTGAATTAAACAGCTATTTCTTAAGAGCATTTCATTCAAATCTTTTCTTTTTGCCACCTGGCACTTGTTTCGTCTGAAAAAAAAAAAAAAAAAATGGGTGGGTAGTTTGAGCTTTGCTGTTGTGGTTAGTTGTGTATTCCCGTGGTGAGCACGGCTGAGCGGTGAAACCTGGACGTACAATGGCTTGCGTAAAGCATCGAGGCTGAATTTCGGTTCACATTTTTTGTGAAATTTATTAATTTATGAGGGCTAATAGCTTTGTTACTATGAGAAAGGAAAACAGAAATGCTTCAGATTTTTTAGGCAGTTTTACTGGATTTACAAACTTGTAAATATTTTACCATGGAAAAATAGGGAGCACCGCAGATGTTCGTACGTTTGAAGGAACGATGTGTGGTGCGAGCGCTCTTGTAGTAAGTGCAGGGAGGACTCGTAGGACAAGTTTTACGCTTCCCATGTCATCTTAGGGTGATTCTGCCATGCAAGACGACAGTGATGCTAAATTATTTTTGCATTAGCTATCTTGTAAAATGTACTGTTAAGCTGGGAGTAGCAAATGCGGGGATGAGTTCTGCTATGTATAATAAAACCAAGTAGCTCCAACTGATGTTTATGTTTGTAGTCATGAGGTAAGATACTTTTCAAAGAAAGCCAAAGCAACACAAGTGACTCTTAAGGGAAGGTACTTCTGTGGAAGAGTTGGTTAAAAATGGAGATACATGTAGGAGAAATTGCCCCCAGAACCAGACTAGGAGGGAAGGAAGAGCCTTTCCCGCAGTATTTTGGCACCTGCTGAGGGTGGGAGGGGTTGCCTTCCCGCTGCTGCTGACTCCGCAGGTGCTGGTGGTCGGCATCTCGTGGGAATGACAGTCAGGATGAGGTGGAATGGGCAGGGTTTGGTGACCTGCCTATAAAACCTGGAGTTGGCATGAAGGTCACCTGAGTCATTGGACTTCCTAAGGAGATCAGAAGCGGGCATTTGGCATGGGGTCAGGCAGTGGGGCTCGGGAGCTTGTTCCCAAGGTGCCCATAGAGACAGAACCAAGGGACGGGGCAGAAAACCTGGGAACAGGGTACCAGGCAGGGTCTGGCAACATCTGTTGGCTCTGAAGCGTCACAGAAAACATCTGGGAGGTGTAAAATGGGTGTCGGAGTGACCCACAAGCTGAAAGTCAGGCTGGGCGAGGGCAGCTTGGACAGAAAGTATGTAATGATGGGGTGACTCTTGCCTGCCGAGGAGTAACAAACACAGACTCATGGGGACAAACTGCCTTTGAATGTACATGATCACAGCTTTAGTTGCTTCAGTGGTTTCTGACATCTACTCAAATGGAAGGTTTGATGCTTCAGTCCTAGCCTGTTCGTTTTTTTTTTTTTTTTTTTTAGCTTATAAAATAAATATTATTTACTGTGTTTTATTTTTATCCTCAGGACTAGTCATTAAAGTGTTCTTCAAGTCATTAGCAGAGAAACAAGAATATAAATTGAACAAAGAGAATGAATACAAAGTTGAATTCCAATGCATAGCAGCAAGACACCAAATGCTGTGTTGCATGGTGGCAGAAATACAAACCTCTCCACATCAATAGCAAGATCCACTTTGATACCATAACTTCAAGTACTGCCCCACGAGTATAAAGCTCAGTATCTTTTGACTAAACCAGAATGCTTTTGAACTTTTAGGAGGTATGACTTTAATAGTAATTTGTTGACAGATTAGCTGCAGAGATTGCAAAGAGTTTATTTTGCAGAACTGGCAGGCTCGTATCACTGTTCTCTTAAGGAAAAAAACACACATTGGTGTTTTGCAATTGCTTGCATTTATTGACAACCTGCGCTGAGCAGGCAGAATCGGAATGTTTGTATAATGTAAACCTATAGCTTGTCTGATGGAGTGTAGTGTACTTTTAGGTAGTGCATAGATCGCTTGATAAAAAGGGTTACAAGGTGACTGTGTTTATGACAAACTGGAATAGCGATATAAATGCAACTGGTACGTGGAGAAACAAGGAGGAAGTTTATATAAAGAATTGTAGGGAAGTTTCTTTTCTTCACTTTGTCTTTGAGCTGAACTAGACTGTAATTGTGAAGTGTCACTTCAAGCTTTCTGAAGAGTTTCGATAAATACTGGTTTTGCCATGTGTCCACAAAGTAAGCAAAGAAGGGGGTTTTTCCTTGAAAAAAATTGATGGCGTTAGATATATTTCATTGCATCTGGTTTTGTACTTTTTATTCTTCTATTCCACTGAATGTATACAAATGAAAAATACAGTTTTGTTCACGTGTCGGAGGTAAAAAGAATGTTTGAGAGATGTGAGAAATTTGGACTAGGTTCTGGTGTCTGTGCCCAAGTCCATGATTTCTTCACAGTCGGTCTCACTGGCCGCAGTTGGGGTGTTTGTGGTATCGATGCGAAGATGCCGCAGTTGGGCCCTTGGGCAGTAGTTGTTTCGAGAAATGTTGAGATGTGAAGTGTTAGATTGAGGGAAGGGAACTCCAGAGGGAATATGTGGTTCCTTCAGATTTTGTTCATGTCCAAAGATGAGGAAAACGTACAAGAAATGGGGGGTTTGATGTTTTGTTGAGAGGCTTCTTTAATTGGGTAGATAAAAAAGAAGATCAGACTAGAAAGAATGCTGAATGTATCACAGTGTCAATTAAAGTAAGGCTTTGTTTGTTTGTTTGTTTTTTTAAATAGTTTGGTACATTTCATCTTATTTCAAAAACCCAAGGGGAGAGGTTACAAACTGCATCAGGAGTTTTATGGTCCCATTGATCATGATGTGGACTTATCTCTTCAGAACAAAACTGCTAAACTAGATCCAAGATAAAGTCTTTGTTTCATATTGACATAACTGGGTTAGACCAAATTTGTTTGTTAGACTTTGAGGGAGCGTCCGTGTTGAGTCATTTTGTCTGAAGAGACATAAAGCCTAATTATTAAACTGCTGTTGCTATTGAAAGAGCCATTTGAAAGTATAGATTAAACTCCATGCAGGCTATTGGATTGTGTCTGATCTTGTATTGTAGTACACTGATAATTGATTACAACACAGCAAAAAGATCACTGCGTTTGTAGAGCTTGTGCTCTGTCATCAGAGAATGTGCAAAACAACTTTACGCTCCTGGTAACTTTGTTTTTATCGCTCAGACTTTTCCCCCAAGTTCTCCCATCTCCCAGCATTGAACGGAAGGTGACATGATGTCTTTTTAGTCATTCAAATCTAATAACTTTTAATCTGAAGGTTAAGTAGTGAGATATAAACTAAGAGATGATAATATCAATTTTATGTTCACTGAAGGGCACAATATACCTCTTTCTAGTAGAGGGAAAATTGTGCGTAAAATGTCTTTTGCTTTTCAGTGGAAAAGCTGTGGCTCTGAGAGCTTAGGAATGAACAGCACTGGAAAAATTAAATAAGTTTTAACGTAGGCTGGCTACCTTGCCTGGATTTTAGAATCAATGATGATTTTCCTTAATAATTCAATTTTTAGATCTCTTGTCAATGAACCATGCTGAGAACATTCACGCAGCATTCTCTATCCTCGCTCTTACTAATGTCTTTGTTATAACTACTTATTGACATCAACAAGCCTTAAATTTTCTCTAACTGTTGAAGGGTAAGGGGAAACTACCACTTTGTTGCACTTGCAGAGATTATTGTTTTTTCTTTGCCTTGGTTTTGTTTTATTTTGCTTCTAAGGTCTTTGATAAATAACTACATAAATCTGAGTCCTCAAAGCACCTTGACATTGGCACCCAGAGCTCTGCAGTTGCGTGTGCGGATACAAGCAGGTACATGCAGCAGCTGGGTCATTAGACATGCAATCACCTGGATTATGTGCACATCCAAATCCAGAAGTCCTCTTTAGGCTATGGATGTCTATTTTTTGTATTTATTTATTTTTTTTACAATAGCTGCTTTTACTTCTGGTAGATGAAGATCATGCAGTAATTGTTTAGGTTTATGTGGGCTCTTTGAAGAGATGTAACTTCTGAAATATGTTTGCTGGTTTGTTTTTTAGCCTTGCATCTCATGTGAAAATTCAGCAGCGGTATGTTTGTTCCCAGCTGTTTTCGTAGGTGTGCACTCTCCCCTTACATTTGGTTATGCTTACTCATAAGCAATAAAGTTACACATCCAGGAGTGCTGTTTAGGGAAACTCCGCAAAGGAATGCTTTAAAGCTATTATCCAGCACGGATATACACTGCGAAAGACGTTCAGTAGGCATCAGATATAAATTAAAAGTCTATTTCAAATGATTGTTGTTATTCAAATTGTTAGAGACCATTCCTTCTCCATTGATTTTTATACTTTAAGGGTTATCTAATAAGCGGTGCAACCAAACCTGGGATAAAGCAAACTTAAAATGGCGGGGTGCCTGTGAAGGGGTAAAGCAGCCTTTAATTCACATGGAACTGTTCCTCACGGTGGCTTTTAACACTGCAAGATGCTTAAGCATGTGCCTAAATATAAGTGCGTGACTCGTCTTATTAAGGTCACTGGTACGTCTCATGCCTGTAAAATTAGGAATGTGCTTAAGTACCTTGCTGAATTAAGGCTTAAGTAATTTCACACTAATAAGAAGTTGCATGGATTGCTGATATTGTAGAAGTAATTTAACTTTATTTGGAAACGCGCTGCACGTAGGGAGGTTGTTTGGCAGTGCCTTAGGAGCAGCAGCAGAATCGCGGTGGTTTTCACTAGCGTAGACGTTGATTTCAGTGGAGTTTTGTCTGACTGAAACACATTTAAATGAGAGCAAAATCAAATGCCATGGTTTCCTGTGTTATGTTCTTTCTCCTGTGGAGCTCCATTGGGTATCACAGCAAGTGAGAAGAATATCAACAGTACTGTTGTAATTTATAACAGTAATGTTGTAAATAAAGATTGGGATATGAAGTAAAAATGCAAAAGTCATGAGTACTCTTCATGAGTTTATTTAACTGTGTAGCACCCCATTAATTAAAAAAATTAACAGAAGGTATTTTTTGGAGGCTTAGTGTAAACAGCACCATTATATAATGACAGTTTTGTAGGATGAGTGTTGCTTGTTTTGTTGCTGCGGTCTGTATTTTGTTAGCCGTGCTCCCTACATTTTCAAAACATAAACTGTATTTGCAACCTGTTTTAAATAGTGCAAATATATCTCCTTTTTTCCCTGTAAAAGCTATATATAGTGTCTGTAGAGTGTCTGTAAAGTCAGTGTCATGTCTCAGACATTTCTGAAGCCTGGGGCAAGTGCCAGCTTTATTACAAGTTGGGCTTTTCAATTTATTTTAATCATATTTCTTCTTTTTCTTTTAAGGTTTGGTTTTGTGGGTTTTTTTTCTTTTCCCGGGCTACTGAAAGTAGAAGGTTGGAGAGAGTTAGGCTATTTAATCTATCTGGCAACGTGTTGCAAAACTCATCAGTGCTGTTCTTCCCTTCGCCCCCAGCCCTCATAGAAGTGCGTGTTCCCAGGCAAACCGAGGAGAAGGATGCAAGAAATGGATAGAGTTCCTCGTGTTCTGTGTGCTGACCTAATCCCGATTCTCATTTAATGACCGTAAGGATTGAGGACTGGGATTGGTACGGCCACAGACATCGCTGGGCTTACGGGCACACAGAAGGCGGTTGCATGCCTGGAGATGGGTCGTTTTTGCTTGATAGAGCACTGTATTTCCGATTTTGGGTGACCTCTTTTGATCAGGCTTCAAGGCTGAACTAATTCTTATATGCATGTTTGGGGCCTTCTTACCTTATTAAATGAAATAAGCAAGCTTTTGAAAGGATTTTGTTCTTTCCTAGCGAGAGGCATCATTGTTGAGGGGCACCACACAAATGTTTCAAATTTGGAGATGCAGGGCGAGGTCACAGTTTGCCTCCAGAATCTGAAGTAATCAGGATTTTATTTCAGATAAAATCTCTGGGGCTGATACTTAAAAAACACAACTTTTAACTGGCATTACGCAATTTGCTATGGGTTGCTTAGCCAAATATTTGTGTATGGGTCTTTTTTTTTTTTTTTTTTTAAAAAAAAAAAAAAAAAAAAAGACTTGCCAAAGTTCAGGTGGGATTTCAGGCTTTAACAAACTTTACCTGGAAATTAAGTGCAGGAAAGGAGAGGGAAAAAAATCTTGTCTATTTGAATTAGCATGATCGCAAGCTAAAGGAATGTGGTTGCTGTTGACGTGCTCAAATCAAGTTTTCCTTAAATTTTCCTTGTTACTATCACTGATACCAAAAAACCGCTGCCAGGAAAGAACTGCAACACTAGTGAAATGTTGTAAGACCACTGACTGTCTGACATTTATGCTTTTTTTCTCCTTTTTCCAGTAATCAGTGAGATACGTGCTAAAATAGGGATAGGGTCCCTAGCTGTTCACAAGGGCTGTGTGGGCAGAGGGGGATTTTGGCTGCTCTCTCACAGATGAAGCTAGGGCATTTGTGTTTTTAAACTATCATCATTTTGTATTTTTGTTTCCACATAATTAAGTGATTCACTGAAGGAGAAGGGTCAGACAGGCACGGGGAAGGAGAAATGGAACTTGTTATGAAGTAGTGGGGCCCAGCATCTTGCAGGAAAAATTAGAAATAAAATGCGGTATAATTCTCCTTATGCATGGAAAAGCATTTGCAGCACTCAGATCCTCAAAGTCCAGTCTCAGCAGTCTCCAGGAGACTTTTTCTGGCCTCTGCTTTAATGAGAAACTTGATCTAAAGATGAGCTCGCTTAGGAAAAGCTCTGGTTTTGGGAGAGTGGCTGTAGTTGATCTTTACTTCGTTGTATTGCATTACGTACCCGCTCCTATAATATGTCACTCCTTTTCTTCAAGCTCGGAGAAAGACGGACAGGTGTGTATGGAAAGCAACTGCTCTGGATTTTGTTGGAAAGTCTGCAACATTTTTGATGAAGAGGCCGATTGAGACACTGCTCTATCTGTCATTATTAATTTTATCCTCAGCTGTAAGTTAAATTCAGTGTTTTTATTTGGTAGGTTGCGTGCCGTGGCGCAGTAAAACACTCCCACCGGGAACGTGTACTGCACTTGGCGTGTACGAGCAGAGCGGGTCAGCATGGGTGAAGGCGTCGGACCCGCTGAGCGGGCGTGCGTGGGAGCTCCGGTGCTGTGGCAGGGATGCTCTGTGGCTGGAGGAACCACGCGGTCTGCCGCCTGGAAGAGCTGGCCGTGGCACTCGCTGGTAGCTGTAGGTGAAGTGCTTTCCGTAAGGTCACAGGGAGGGTTCGTGGCAGATAAACCTCCCTAATCCTGCATTTTACTGTCTGTTCATGTATTCAGAGTTCTTCTCTCTGAGTAGGTATGCTGGTTTCTTCACAACCATCATCCCCAACGTGGTATTCGGGTAGCAGAAGCATTGTTTTGCTCAGGGAAAACAGCCTGCTTCATCGCCTTCCCATAGCTGTAATGCTATATTACAGATCCGAAAGAAAAACCCTCCACGTCAATAAACAACAAAAAGCAGACTTATCTTTTATAGTGTTCTTTAAACAAATGTAAGGTTATAACACTAAAGCAGGTTTTATTAAATCTAGGCATGAATCCATATTGAAGAAATAATCCACTGCTTCTTTTCAGCTTCTTGTCTTTTTAATTAGCGCTGGCAATGGGATTGTTAGCTTTTAAGATATGGTAAATACGAGCCTATTAATATTATTGAACGTAATACTCAAGAAGGTACAGGGAATGCTGGTAACTGTAGATATTTTATAGAGGAGCTCAAAGCGGGCTGTTTTCTGTTCGACCAGCCTTCCTTCAGACCGCCGGGGTGAAGCCGGGGACGGCAGCCTTTCCCCGGGCCCCGGAGCAGCGTGGGACCCCTCATCCCTTAGCCCAGTCTGACAGGGTGGGTTTGAGCCCCTTTTCACAATGTGGTGAGTGTTTGGAGTTTAAAATAGTTCTAACTCCTCCTTTTCCTTTCAGAAATGATTCACCAGTTCCTCCGATAAATGCTTTTTGAAGTGTTTTACTCTTGGTTCCAGTCTCTTAACTTGGGCAAGGACTGGATTATAAGGGTTTAGCAGTGATTAGCTCTGTTTACAGTATTTTTTTTTTGCTCCAAAAGGTATGGTGTTTGCTTTGCTGAGGGGTTTTATTTTGCAGAGTTTCTGTTGACCACCTGCTTTTTTTCCTAATTGGTTACAAGGACAATTGCTAGGCATAATAAATAAAAGATACGGTCTTCCAAGGCTGTGTCATAGGGACTGTATGTCAAAGATTCATAAACTGCGAGCAAAAATATGTGCCTTTCCCTGGGGGGAGGGAAGCGTGTGCTGTGTTCGCGTTTGGGGATCCTTCCAAGGTCACTGAGAGCCCGCGGTAGTACCTTCTCCAGTGCTGGCTGATGGCCTCGCTGGGCGCTGCAGCCACACGCAGAGCAGGACAGCCCACCAGCCCCCGTTTGCTGTGAACTCCTCTCTAGTCTTAAGCCCTTTACTCTGTGGATTTTGGAAAACTAGACTTTTTTTTTCCCCAGTCTTTCCATGCAGACCAAAGGCAGGAATAGAGTGTGGCTTTGTCACTCCCAAGTCTGCCTGATAAGTGTCTCACCAGTCTATCGATGGAGGTTTCCCTCCTGCCCAGGCAGGGTCTTCCAGTGCTTAACGCTCTGTTAGGAAGCTTCTTCCCAATGCCTGACCAAAATGCTTATCCTGCAGGTGAAACCTCTTCCCTCTTGTGGTGTCTCTAACAGACCTGAGAGCAGATTGTCTCCTTTCTCTTTGCGGCATCCTTTTTCGTATATGAATGCTGTTCCCATGTCTGTACCCTCCATCTTCTCAGAACGTAAGCAATCTTAGCTCTGTCCTTGTACATCCTATTTTCCAGACCTGTGGTCATTCTGGTTGCTGTCCTCTGGACTGTTGCCAGTCAGTCTGTGTTCATCTTGAATTCCAGTGCTCCAGTGACATGATCCTCCAGCTGAAGTCTTGCTGGAGCAAGTAGAGACAATGAATTTCCCAGCGTATAACGTGCAGGCAATGCTCCTGTTTATGCATCTGACTGTGGTGCATGTCATTTTTGCAACAGCATGACCCTGTTGACT
Organism: Phoenicopterus ruber ruber; assembly: GCA_009819775.1. NCBI lineage: Eukaryota > Metazoa > Chordata > Aves > Phoenicopteriformes > Phoenicopteridae > Phoenicopterus > Phoenicopterus ruber. Next base: position 5,594,561 of record CM020224.1, read on the forward strand.
CATACTCAACTTGTGATCTGCTGTAATCCTTGGGGTTTTTTTTCCCCCAAAGAAGTGCTGCATAATCAGTTGTCTTCCTTGCTGTATTTACAAAGTTTGGGTATTCCAGCTGAATTGTAGCATCTTATAATTTATCCTTAATAAATGCCATCCCATTTTTACAGACAATTTCTCCACTTTCTCCTCCAACATCTTCGCAGTCACTCCCAATGTAGCATCATCCCCAGATTTTCTGAATTGTCTGTTCCTTCATCTATGTTGTTCTCAAAAATAGATTGACTTCTTCAGCACATGTTTGCTATCTATCTTCTTCCATTCTGAGAGCGACCCATGGATACATATACCAATATACAGCAATTTTGTTGAGACTGTTTTCCTAGCTTGCTTATGAAAATGTTCTCTGAGATACTACCAGAAGTCTTAACAGTCAAAATACAGGACTTCTCCTGGTTTTCCTCTGTGCAAAGACCTACCAACAGATACATGTTTTCCCTTTGATTTTAAACAATTACCTACATCCTGGACTGATCTGTCATCTGCCCTTGATGTTCAAAACACTGTAGACGTACCCGTGTCGCCTTCGCCGGGCAGGACGGAGCAGCGGGAAGAGCAGCCAGCCAGCACCTGGCTTGTTCCAGCCTCTTTACAGCTTTTGCACCAATTAACCAAGCTAATGAAAACTGTTGGAATCTTAACTACGTAACTCACCCCAGCCAAACCTCAAACAGCTATAGGTAAGATGCATTCACAGGGGCAAAAGTAGCGCTCACAAAAAATACAAAATGACAAATCTCAGTTAACTGGTTTTCTAGTGGAAGCTCAAACTGGATTTGCGTAAAAAGAACAGCGTAGGAGGGATGTGCCTGGAGACCCCTCACAGTAACCCATCCCTATTTCTTCTTGTGTATCCCATTTCACCTATTGGTTCTTCCAGAAGCACAATCTTAGCCCGAGGAAGTCTCTTTTTTATTGTTTTCAGGCTAGAATCTGGTCTCAGAAGCTGCTATCTTTACCACACATCGTGTCCCTCCATCTCCAGTCTTGTATCAGATTGTCCTTGGAGCAAAAGATGAGCAAATGAGTGTGTCTTCCCATTTAATTGCATATGTCAATGATAAATCTTTTGAGAAGACTCCGGCCACATGTTTCTGAGTAGGCTGCATCTCAGTCTGCATCCTGATCCCTGTCCTCCATCAGTCTCTAAAATCTGAAGGACAAAACAGAGGGTTTAAACGGGGACATGGGGTGGGGGTGTGAGTGTAAAAACTCACTTTGTGTTTAACGCACAGAGTCCATCCAGAACCCCCAATAATAACTGCCATAGCTGTGCCTCTGTCATTTGGAGGCCACTGTTCCCGTCTTTGCCAAGTCTCTGTCGTCCACAAGACAAGACATCTGCAGTACATTTGTTTAAAGCAGGGAGATGACAAGCATTGAAACAGATGTTGGAAAACAGAGCAGCAAAAGGCCTGTGCGGAGTGAATAGCCCATCGGGTCTGAGCTGTTTGATGGCTGATTACAGCGTGAGCCAACTGTTCTTTCAGAGCAGGCTGAACCCAGGAGATCCCTCTGGTAAGAGACGTACTTTGCCAACACGCGGTGCTCCCTTTGTCACCGTACCGTTTCAGATGTACCTAGGGAAAACACAGGGAACGGGATCATCATTCAAACCCCTTTAGATGAGTAACACTCTTGCTTATCCGGGCTGAATTGATTCCTAGTTACGAGTTGAACCATTGGAAAGCATCAAGAGCGTGTCTCGGCATCCAACAGCCAGTATCACTCATTAGTTTGAATGAAAAGCCTGTATGCAGGCTTTATCAAAGCTACAGAGAGTTTTATCATGATCAACATAAAACAATATTCTGTCTGAAACCTCTGCACCATATTGCCATATAAAAAGCAGCTAATGTCTAGTGATCCTTGGTATATGAAGCAATTCAGGTTTATCACAAGCTGACATATTATGCTTTGACAGCAAAGAATCCCTTTCGTACCTGATCTCATGTTTCCTAAGACCAGCTTTTCACCTTCTCTGATCTTGTCTTTAGGAGCTGATCCCCTCGTGCTGGGGAGATGTAGCTGGTGTTAAATGAACTCATGAAACCTGGGAGTATTTACCTGTTAGTAATCTTGGGCGAGATACAAATTTGCCGAGTAAGGGAGCCGGACTGGGGCTCGGTTTGTTCAGTCCCGTGGACAGGAGGTGGATGGAAAACTGGCCCCTACCAGAGAAGAAAATACCCCTTTATGTTCTCCAGTGTGGTGGGCTGGGGCCGGCCTCCAGGAGCGACAGGCATCCAGCGGGTAGGACTGCGGTCTCTGAACAAAGCCACCACAGCTTTGCAGGAAATCTCCGGCATGCTGTCCTGTAAGGCGACACTGCTTTTTTTAGTGACACAGCAGCCACCAGTTGAAGGATTGATCGTCTCTCTTGGAGAGGAATGCCAGTTTTTTCTTCTGTAGTCCCTTGAAATCTCCCTATTCAGGTTCAGCAGAAGAAAGGCCGACCACTGGCTGGTGATGCTGCTGAGGTCCCTTAAGGCCAGAGACATACAGGACAGAATGAAGCACAGGGCTGTGCTGGAGGAGGTGCTCAGACACGTTAGGAGTACACCCCAGGACCCTCTGCGTAGGCATTTGTTTAGATTTCTGCTCCAAGCATCTGATTCGGTACTTGCTGTCTTTCTACCAATGATACACCCCATGCAGCCGGTTGAGCTGGTGATTGCATTGCAGTCGTGTCTTGTTTGCATGCCTTAGTGTCCCCAGGGACACCGAGGATCCTGTGTCTACGGACACAAGGGCTGCCCCTTTCCCCAGGGTTAAGACGTGGTCAGGCCCCGCGCTTGGTGCTCTCCCAGAGCAGGAGGAGCTCCTGTGCCCGGGTGCACCCCGGGCTGGCACCGATGGAGGGATCAGCAGCATGCTCTGTGCACTGGCATGGCATTGCTGATACATGTCGTGCATCCGGAGATCGCACCGTCCACTGCTACCTTAACGAAGGGAAAGGAGGACGGTGTTCTCCAGGCTCTTCAAGCTGCCTGCAGATGTGCTGTCTGCTAATGAAAGATTGTTCAGCACAATCACATTTCTGTCTTATCCTGGTAGAGGGAAGCAAGGGGTTTGTGCCTCTTCTTCTATTCCGTTTTTCTCCATCTGATTTTTTTCTTTGTGATGTTATGGACAGGCAGTAGGCGACGACCATGGAAATCATTACTAGATTGCCCTGGTCTTTATAGGGAGTTGAACCATTTACCAAAAGGATTTTATGAAAGGACTGGCTCCCATATGTCTGAGTGAAAACCACTGGACTGTGCTTGAACCTCCTTATATCATTATTGTTTATCCAAAAGGATGAAAGGAAGAAAGATCCAGGACACCTGGAGGGATGAAGGGAAGGAGAGCTCCTCTGTGCCTGCTGCACAGATTCCTTACCTGACCAGCCTGTACTCAGCCACAGATGTACTGCAAATTCTGCTGCCCAGCCAGAAGAGCCGAGGGGTTTCCCTTCTGGCCCAAAAGCTGCTGCCGTTTGCGGAGGCAGGGAGCTGCACGGGGGGATTTTATTTTCAGCAAATCTTGGCTGATACCGTAGTTTTGCAGGTGACAGCCAGGGCACTGCCAGTCCCTGCACGGTGCATCCCATCCATCCTTTTCCACTCCCTCTCCAGAGGAGCGTTGGTCTTCAGGTCTCTGTGTTCCCATCATCTTGAAAGAGCACAGATGTTGTGCAAGAGTTAATGTCTGCCAAGATTCTGAGCTGAACATAGAAGTGAAGCGAGGTGCATAAGGATGCTTTTGCCCCTCTAAAATGGATGTTCCCCTAAATAACGAGGAATTTATTAGGTGTAAAAGACCTGTCGGTATTCAGAAGTGTATTGTTCCCAGGTTTGTGCTTACTGTTCCCGAAGCTGGCTTTCTCTGACTCTCAGATCATCATGCAGTGCTCATTTCGGGCTCAGCCTGGTTTGGCTCTGCTCGGATTTCCCCAGAACCTGTTTTTCCCTTCAGTTGTGCAGAGGCATATCTGGGCAGCCGGTGCGTGAGACCCAAGTCCACTGTGCTGCTGCCCAGAGGTGGCCCAGGGACTCCCCACCAGAGCAGGGCCAGGATAAAACTGTGCACATCCCTGGTGTGTACTTCTCCAGGTGCCCACCGCCCCTCGGGGCATCAAACACCTTTCTTCTTCCTCAACTGCCATAATTTAGGCAGCGTATGTGGATTAAGACACCAGACCTCGCTAATCTCCGTTTCCAAATTAAACTGTCCCTGCTGCAGAAGTTCTGTACCCCTGAAGCAGCTCTTGGTGAAGCCAACTGAAGGCAGAGGGAAGACTGAGAGGTTTGGCTGCTGAAGGTGCAGATTGTCTTTGCTCACCTCTTTCTTTAGATGCAGCAACAGGAGAAATATTTCTAAGTCTCTAACGTAGTTATGTTTGTGGAGAGGAGTTTTCTGACCAGGTACAAGCAGATGCAGTTGAAATAGGTCAGCGCTGTTACTCGTGTGAGAAGTGTGTATTCGGGGCCTTAAAATGAAAAATGTGATGAGATCGTTATCCTGGAAAATATTAATAAATAATTGATCAATAGTAGAAAAGGACTCTTTCTGTAAATAAACTTCAGTGCAATTAATAGCTCTGTGTTTTCAGCAGCGTGCATGCAAAAGAAGCCGGGGATGCAATTAATGTGTCGGGGGCCTGAAGGACATCTGCAGATAAGGGTTAAACAGTCTGTTGAAGCTGAACTCATGAACCTGGTTAAACTGCTGGACTTGTTTGTTTCAATAAAACTTTTGTCTCTGCTGTGTACATATTTTATAGCATTCTGCAAGAAACACTTAAAGTCAGGTTTTTAATATAATGTTGGTAGCAAAGTATGAAGGACAGAGGAGGTAACAGAGAAGGCAACTTGCTAATGCAAAAGCAGTGTACTGAAAGTCACTTTTATTTCTTATTTATAATCTACATGCACACTCTGGATAATAGATGACAACGCTCATTCAGTACTTTAACTTCAAAGCAGAGAGAAGGCATGGATGACAGAGCTGGGAGCTGGAACACAAAGGTACTAACAACAAGAGGAAAAATGCCTGTTTACTGGATTGCATTTGTTAGCACGCTGTCTTCAGATATTGTTCCCCCAGGAATAGTGAGAATATGTGCTGCACGAACAATGATTTAACATCTGAAAATGGTACTTAAAGAGTTTTCTGTCTGGTAGTAATGTGATGAAGGCTTCTGAATGGAACCTGGGGACTTCATTTCTTCTATTTATCTATATGTCTCTCTGGTTTTAGTCAGCGGTAATTGCATATTTAACCCCTTAAATAGGTTTAACCCCCTCAGCACCAACTTTTTTATTTTATTTTTGGGCTCACGTCTGCCTTTGTTACACTACAGCTGTGCCGCTCGCGTTCCTTGCCAAAAAAATCAGAAAGACAAAAGGGATTTTGGAGAAGTTGTGGCCGGGGAAGTGCAGGGAGAATAATACCAAGCTCCACCTCTCTTTCTCCTTTTTCCTCCTCTTCCTTTTTTAAGGAAAGCAGCAGATAATAGCGTCCAAGGAAAGTGTTTTAATGGGATTCAGTACAGCTGGGAGCCTTATAGCAGAGAATGAGAGGGAGAAAGAGAGCTGTAATGAGGGGGGAAGTTGCAGATAGAGCAGTAAATCAACAGTATAAATTTGCTGCTTACTTCAGCACTCTACTTCTTTGCATCTTTCTCAATTAGCACTTGTTCTGGGGGGCTTGCTTAATAGCTTATGTGAAACAAATATTAACATAAATTGTTTAATTATATCAAAATCTTGAATTCCTCCAAGATGAAAAATTGTTGCTAGCTAGGAATACATCTGCGATAAAACATCATCTAGTTAAAGTAAACGAGCTCTAAGGAAAGCCGTAAGATTGTAGCTGAGCTACTTTTACAGTTTATTTTCATGGTATTTAAATTATGATACCAGTGGGTATTTTTAATTAGTGCCTCTTTAAAGTGTGCACTTGTCTACATAAGCCATTTTGGCAAATTTGACTCATTCATACAGTGGTTGCTGTAAAAGAGGCCAGCACAGCCTGCAGGAATTGGAATTAAAAGTTTCTGCAAGCTGTTGTCGACATGACCACATCTCATTAACTTAAAAAAATGGAGATTATTTGCCTGAAAGCTTGATTTGACTAACAGTAATCAAATGTTGGGCTCAGTGGAGAAAGGAGGAGGAAAAACAGCTTCACTGTTGTGATCTATATCCTTAAGTGTTGTGTGGTTCACTTTAAATAGCTATGTCATATTTCTGCTTTGACAAACATAACAGGGGAAAAAATAATAAGACATATGGCTTTGTGAATAATCCAGGGTTAGTTTGATTTTCCAGTCTGACATATTATTTACCAAGTTTACCAAGGATAAATATAATTTCTCTGCTGATTCTAACATTAAGAAGAATTAATTGTCTTCAATAGTTTCAAAGTTTAAGTACTGGAAATTGCTTATATCTCATGATTATCAACTGTTAAATAGGCATGAACCTTACATTTGTATCTGAGAATCATTTAACTGTTTCAATAAAATATGATGAGGTAGGTTGCAAAATTTTGCATAAAATGAACCAAAATAGAGAAGTGCCTGTCTTATCTTGCGAAGTCTTTAAATAGCTTGTTAAATGAAATATCTGAGCGGAAAAAAAAAAAATCTATCTTTTGTGCAACAATTAAGGTATGGAAGGTATGGGAGTATGAAATTCAAAAACGCTTGTGCTTGAGAGAATGGTGGGGTCAAAATTCGGCATTATGTGGTTGTGTGTTTTCCTATTAAGCAAAGGACAATGTCATACCTATATGAAAACTGTGGCACATGTTATTAAAAAAAAAAGGTGCAGTTAGACAAAAGAAGATAAAGTCTTGTGCCTTTTTATGTCTTTGAACTGAGAACATGTGCTGCATTTTACTAAAGGAACATGAGCCTTGAATGTAAGTAACTGGTTTTTGCATTAGGTACTCCCTGGAGGTAGCAGAAAAATATCATGTCCCTGCATGAAATGCGAATGTGAAATCTACCAGAAAGAAATATTTATGACCATTTTATGCTTGATTAGACTTGGATGACATCTGTTAGAAGACAGGGACTGGACAAAGAGAGAGACGCTCGGGGGCAAATGTTAACAGAGTTGTTTAGATGATGCTGGGGCAGGAGCGTCCATTTACTGCCAGGCAAAACATAGGAATTGTGTTAGCGAGAGTGCAGCTGACAGGAATTCGCTGTGATGGAGACACTGTAAACTGACGGGCTGAAATAGTAAAATGCAGCTGTTGATATTCGCCGCGCTGCCACGATTTATGGGCAGGTATCGCGGCTAAACACAGATACTGTAACTTCCAGGGAGCAGATGCATTAACAAAGTTATAGAAATGTGAGTCAGCTATAAAAACGCGACATCTTCACTTTTTAGAGTTGTTATTCCGCCAGGCTGCACAGGGAGTTGGAAGGACTTTCAAAAAAAAAAAAAAAAAAAAAGCTGGATTTTCTTTTTTTTTTTTTTTTGGAAGTCTCAGCAGAACTTACTGCTCTGAAGCAATCAACCTGGTTGTTTACTTTCCCCTCCTTGCTTTGTCGCCGCTGCTTTTCCCCGCGCCGGCTCGGATCCTGCTCCTTCTGAACGAAGCGTGTTCCTTGGCCGCATCTGCCGTTGCGCGGGGCAGGAGGGCCGGGCAGCGCTGCCTGCGCCCGGGCTGCGGGCAGCCCGACCTCCCGGCCGCCCAGGCCAGCGCCAGCGCCGCAGCCCTCTCCTCGGGCGTAAATCCCCAACTCCCAAGTTTGACAATTCATCAGTTGTGAGCCTTTATGGGTTTTTAATGTTAAACTGTTGTTTCCCAGCTCGGCAGAAGCGGGTTTTATGGCTGGAGGTACAAACACTCGCTTCGCTCTGGGTCTTTTCCCAGCTTTCTTTTCCTGTAAATTTTCTCTGTCTGGAATGCTTATGGGAAATGTTATTTTGTTTTTGTTTGCAACAGCTCTGTTGTTTTGATTTTGTCTGAGTGGTATGGAAAACAGTACGTCACTTGGAGTGGGTGTTTTGTCTATTGGCCATTTGGCTATTGCACATATATTTCTCATACTTATTACATGATGACAAGGGAACCCAAATGGCATAATTTTCCAGTTGAATTTTGCTTTCCAGTTTAATAATAGTGAAAGGAAAACAAAGTTAATAGATTTAGCAGTTTTGATACTGCTCACATGCTGATAGATGCCTTTGGATTTTTTTTTCCCTGTGGTTAAGGGTCTATTTAGACAAAGGTCAGATTAATGCATATATCAGTTTCTATAATAAACTGCATAAGGATTACGTTACACATTTTGCATACAGTTGTGAAAAACTGTAATTTAAGTACCCAAGCCCATAAAAGGGTAATAAACAACTTCAGTGTCATCAATGTGATTAGTCTAGGGTACTTTTTACCCCGATTTTTTTAGCCAGTCCATAACAGAAGTAGCAGCAGATGCCTTTTAATTGAAAAATGATCTGAAATAAATTTTGCACTTGAAAAGAGAACGCGGCATTCTCCATATAACTGTTTAGCTGAAGAGATTTGAATGTAAGATACACCGATTCTTGCTTAGTATTTACCATGTTGGGGAGAGAATATCGAAAGACCACAGAATGCAGCTTTAAGACCAGATAATTTTTATGTATAGTACAGAAATATAAAATGGAAAGTATGATTAATTTTTCAATTTCTCTCTGCAGATATCTAATAATTGTGCCCATGGACTGCCAAAGGCTCCCATTAAAGATTTAAAATGCAAAGAAAGGTAGAATCAGAAAGATGGTATTTTGGATTAAATAATGTAAAATAACTGTAGGGCAATAGCAAAGTGAAAAGCTATTGGCAAAATAAAAGCGTGGTGTCAACTCTCCTTGAGACAGACTTAAACATTTACGCATTCACATGCATCTTTTTGTAGCTGAGATTTAAAAAAAAAAAAAAAAAAGCATACTTAAAGGTTGCTTAAGCCAGCTGTGATTTTAAAATATATTTTTAGGCTTTCAGGTTTTGATACGCTCGTTCACAACAGAGTGATGAAAAATACGGTATGTGATCCTGTGTTATAAAAATCTCCATAAATATAGTGGCAAGGGTTGTAATCTGTTGTCCAACACTTAAAAATATGTTAGCAAACTCCACGGCATAATGTTTCTTCCATTAAGTACCAACAGATACAGGGTGGCCAGAAAGGATTTTGCAACAGCTACTCGGGAATGTGCTATTTTTGTTGGCCTCGGAAAAAGGGATGCTGCAGCCGTAGTATATAGAGGCTGTCAGAAAGGTCCAGCTGGACTTTTCCTCCCTTTTCTGTACTGTCTTTATCACTTTGCTCAGTTCCACATAATAACATCTTCATCTGAGATTGCTGTGGCACAGGGGAACTGCATTTGTTGATCAAATTTGGCTGGATAACACTGTGATCTCGTATCCTGAAGTGCGGAGATGTGCCTGGAATACGTAAGCATAAAGCTGGCCCCTTGATTGATTGATTCTGCCTGTCACAGAACAAGATAACTGGATCAGTAAATACCCTGTGCACTTCAACTTCATCTACACAATCAAAAGTGAGGGCATCATGGGGCTGAAAAACACCGAGGCATGATGGGAATATCTACATTTCAGAATGATAGCCAGGAACTTGCGAAAAGCGAGGAAGAAAAGAATTTTTTTTTTTTTTCCCTGTGTGTTTGTACACGAACAGCAGTGAAAAGCACATTAATTTCTGTGTGTTTGCGGTGTGTCTGTCTCTCCGTGGATTTATTTCAGCTTCACGTCGGTGTAACGCTGCTGCTGTTGCCGGTGCTGCTAAGCCAGCATAAGGCAGGAGTAAAACAGATGAATCAGACTCCGGATATTTCAGGGAAAGCATGTTATTTGGGGTCTCTTGTACGAAGGTGGCATTTTATCAGATAAACCGTAATTAAGTTATACAACTGGCTGAGGCTATTTGCTACTTCGGCAACTCCTAGAACTGTTCTGCTGAACATCCCGAATCTGTACTGCAGGATCCAGCTTCATCTCGGGAACGTAAATGGAATTTTAAATGGGAATTAAGAGTGGAGGCAACAAAAAAAAAAAGAAAAAAAAAAAAAAAAAGGCTAAAGATGACAGGTGGCAACATTTAAATTAAAAGGCCACACTTTTATCCAGAAAACGAAATATGAGCAAAGCAGGCAGGTTTCTCAGCATTTCGCTGTGTTTTTCAAGGGGTGCTTTTGGGCTAGACAATAACTGCCAGAACACAGTTTTAAGAAATTCTGAATATCGATGCTCCCCTTCAGAAGTGTGTGTGTGCACGTCAAGTATTGCTGATAAAACTAGTTCATCCATCTGTAGCCTACCGTGCCGTTGCTCCTGCCTGGCGCGGTGGTTTGAACAAGATGAAATGGCAGAGTGGGGAAGAGACGCCCGCTCAGGCCGCCGTCACCGTGGCTTTAGCAACGGCGAGACGTGGTTACCTGCCCCGTCTTCTTTGCAGGGTGATGCTTTGCAAGCACAAGGCGTTAAAGCTGTAATGAGCGTTTGCTGGGCAAAGCCTGTGTGGTCCCGTAGCTGAGCATCTCACCTCCACGAAAGGGAACCGCTCTGTAACTGGATAAGGCCACACCAGCACCGAAGCAAATCCTTAGGCTCAGGGCTGCAGGATTAGGCAATCCTGGGAGCAATTTATTACAGTGCTTTTGCTTTTAACTGTTTTCACAATTTGTTATGAAAATTAGGTGTAGCATTTAATCTGGCTTTTTTATTTAGTGCTTTGTTTGCCTAAGACGCAGATTAGCACAACTTTCTGTAAAGCACCTGTAGGATTCCTTCAGGCACCTCAGAAGGTACGGGGAGCTGGAGAGATCTGGAGCCCTTTTGTGGTAACTGAAGACCTGCTCGCTTGGAGGAGCATGCTCGGGCCATGCCATGCTATTGCATAAACCAAAGATGCTTAAGCATAAAATACTGCCTCTTTACTTGGAAAGTTTATGGATTCTTCTGCATCTAGGACCATTTATATCTGTCTCTGGTTTCGATATATATATCACTCCCAAGAACCATATTGAAAAGATAAAAGAGTTGACTGTGGGCTCTCTAAATGGTAGTCCATCTCTGTGGACTTTCTGACATCCCATATATTGGAGAAGGTTGCAAACTGTATGATAGGGTACTTTGCATCTGCTTCCTTTCCTTATCTACATGGTGACCAAAGTTGACTACTCATTAGTGAATAGCGTAGAGAGTTTACAGTCCCCAGGGTGTAGCTTTCAGAGCTTGGTTGGAGTACCGTTGCTTTATGTTACTGGCATGGTTTGCTGACTGCTTTGGATAAATGCTTTAAGGAAAATTTGACAAATGGTACGAATGGCCTTTTCCAACATGGACTTGTACTTTGTTTTCCAAGATTTCCTCAGGACAATCTGCATTTTTTCATCTAGCAGCTACCTTTTCATGGAGAGGGTGTTCTTTCTTTTGGAGTCAGTATGACTTGGTAGACGTGGAAAAGTATGCTGCGGCTGTGCGTCAAAATTGCTTTCCTGCTAGAGCCTGTGCATGGCAGGCTTCGTTTGGAGAGAGGGTTTGGCGTTGTCTCCTAAGGGTTACAGGGCTTGACCTTTCTTGTTCGGGTGGATTCCAGCTTTGAACAATTCCTTTCTAGGAGTGAATTGGACGCAGGTGAGTTACAGTAGTCAGGTATCTGTGAGGCTGCACATCTGTGGTGCTTTCCGACAAGATGCCCAGAGACACTGGGCACAGTTCTGCAGGCTGGTGGCCGTGGCTGCCCGGGCGGGAGCTGGAGGGTGATGGTGGCAGCAGGTACCTGGTGTCCTCAGAGCTGTTGGGGCACTCACTGCCCATGCAGGAGCAAGCCTCAGGATAGATATCAATGCTGTTTGGGCACCATCTCGGAGAGCCACATGTGGTGCTTACAATGTCCTATCTGTCTGTGAGGGAGCTGCTGGAGAGGCGGCTGGGGCTGGGTGATGGGCGCTCCCTGTGTGAGCCGACGTTCAGCAGCACAACAAGTGCTCGCCAGATGAACTGAGGTGCCGGAGAGCCTGCGCTCCCAACGGAACGGTGAGCAGGAGCTGAAAGATGGAAGGGGAGCTCTGCTTTTTACTGGCAATAAGAAATGGGAGAGATAAGAGTCGCATTCTTCTCATCCAGCAACTGCAGTTGTAGGGAAGGGATGAGAAGTGTCTTCCTCTGTGCTGTTCCCTGGGGAAATAGGAACGGAGATGGAAGATCAAATGGATACCTATGGGGTGTGATGACCGGAAAATGGTGTAAGGACATTGCTTCGGTTTGTGGTGTATTGGACGAGGGAGATTCAGCGTCATGATACAGAGGACTGTGCAATATGCAGCCCTTGAGGGCTCATCACACTCTTCATGTTGCAGTGATGTTCTCTGATTTATGGCATTGGTGGAACACGCTCATTTAAACTATTAAATTTGTTGGTGTGGAAATTAGCTCGAGCAAATAGACAGCTAGCTGTAGACTGTTGCCTTGTTTCTCAAAAATACAGCAAAACTGAAGGGGAGCTTTAAGCAAAGTCCAGCCATTTAATAATCTGTGTTAAGTATCCACTAAAAATACAAAAATTGATAATATCTGCAGAGCAGTGGGATTTCAGACAGTTGGAGTTGTTTTGTGTAGGAAATATATGGCAAGTGTTTATTCTTAAATGTTGACCACTGCTATTAGGTATTTATGACATTGGACAGGCAACAGAAGGCTAAAAGCAACCTGTAATGCACCACAGCAGCCAAAGGTTGGCTCAAATTCGCCCGTAACCACAACTTAAAGAGGGTGCTTTATTCAACGTTAAATGCCGGAAACCATCTCGCATCGCTTCTTAGTGATCAAAAGCTTTGTGAAAGTGGTCACCACTTCATGAGGATGCAGAAGCGATGAATATAGGAGTTACAGGTGGCCAGGACCCTTTTAAATAAAGTTAAGTCTCGTGGGGATCGAGGACCTTCCTTTCTGTTTTACGTACCTTTGTCCTCCTCCTCCTCTCTTTTCCCTGGTCCTTCAGCTGGGTGGGGTGAGCAGAGTGATTTTTAGGCAGCATTTGCAGGTTGTTTTTATGAAGCACCGATGTGAGAAAACTCCTGAATTTGACACGGCGGCGGAAGGTGGGGCAGGTTCGTGGCTCTGAGGGTAATTCTGAACCCCTCCACCGTGGGCCATGTTTTCTTTGGCTGGAGCGTTTGACAAGGCTGACATATTTATGTACAGAGCTAGTATTTAGCTTGGAATTTTACACATATGAATGATGAACTAAACAGAACTCATTTATTTTTTTCCTTCCCTCTGTAGCTTTTTTTTTCCTCTTCTTTTTTTGAAATGTGAGGTTACATATTGCAGACAAGCCTTAGCATATCCACCCTGTGCTTGACCACCAGAATTAATAACTAGCCACATTCCTTGATGATTCTATAGGGATTGGAAGCTAGGCAGCCGAGTTTGCTATGCAAGAGAGTTAATAAAAATTTTCATTGCTGGAGGAAAGCTTATATACAGTAGTCTGTTTGTCCTGTATTTCAACCACCTGAGTCAGAGCCAAAAAAGCAATTGTCTACTACATATTTCAAACAGATGCTGAGGGGTAAAAGGAGTGACTAGAATTCACAGCAATAAAATGCTGGCTCTTTAAGTTCCCTTGAAGGAAGTGAACCCATAAAATTTTTGCTGCTGACTTGTTTGTCCAGTTCTTTGAAGTATTTAACATTAATTTAGTCTGCAAATCATTGCCACCTCAATTTTTCATTGAAGTATCGAAGCCTGCTAAACACATAACCTTGGAGTGCACAAAAAAATGATTCCTTTAGCAGATATATTCATTTAGCAGTTATCCGTTTGAAAACCCATTACTGACGCTGGTGGCAGGGTAGGCTATAGGTATTTGCAAAGGAAAACTTTTCAAACAAGTTTATTTTTTATGACTATTAATTTCACGTGCAGTAGGTAAGTGTATTTTAAGTGGTGGTCTTCCGCCCGTTTCCTCTCCGCCGCTCTTTGCTGTTCGCAACACCCATTGCTGTTCCGCATCAGAAGCCGAGGAGGGGGCCAGGACGGCTGCGTTCGACTGAGCGATGGGCCGCGCAGAAGTTGTCAGAGGCTGTAGCCGTTCGGCAGGAGATGTGCCCGCAGCCGCGGGGTGGGGGGCACGGGCTGGATGCTGGTGGGCACCCTCGGCGCTGCGGGGCCGTCTGTGAGCGGTTCGTGGCTTTTGGGCTGTGCCCAGAATTTCTGAAAATCAGAACGAATCGATGACAATCCGGCTCGCGCCAAGGGAAGGTGAAGGGAGCGTTTCCCCTGTCTCAGATATTCCGTCTTTCAAGCAGTATTCGGGCTCAGACAGGCAAAACGTCCGCGAGGGTCATTCTTTTGTTGCCTTTTTTGCAAGAGAAACTCAGATTAGTCAGCAAGCGGTGGATGCCCCGGCGAATGACTGAGGTTAGTTATTGCTATGGGATCCTGATCAACAGCCTCTTCCCACCCCCCCCTTTGACTTCTTCCATCTAAATTTAAGTTTCTCCCCTCTCCTGAACCTTGTGCCGCGGGTGATACGGGGGACAAGACCCGTCGCCCCGCGGCCGTGGGCTCCGGCAGAGCCGTGCCCTGCCCTGGTCCTGCCCGCAGCGGTGCTGCTGGGACCCAGCGGTGGCACGAGCCGAGGACATCGGCTGTGAGGGGAACTTTAAAAAACGCCATCAAGCTTAAGTTGGAAAAAAATATCAACACAGAGGGTGTCAATTGAAAACCAGCAGGGTGGGAAAGCTACTGTACTGTAGTGGGAATGCAGCAGCCTCAAGGCCCTTTAAATGATTGGTGACACACTAGAGATATTGTTAAATTACCTTTTTTATTGGTTCTGGAGTCTTATGTCCTAAAAGACTATTCTTTGGAAGAAGTCAAGAGAATCCTTCTATTTGGTTTAGATATAAACCTGAGATGCAAAACGTGGATGTGGATCTGGACCTGAACTTCTCCAGACTCTGGGGAGTGTTTCGGGCTGGGGTTTGGGTGCGAGACCTGTCTCTCCGTGCTCGGGGTGCTTTGGGGGACTCGTGGGCAGCGATAACCGGCAGCACAGCCAGGCTGTAGCCGGTGGGATGTTGGTGTCTTGGCATGCTTCCCTGCCCGACAGGGAAATACTGAAATGTCTCCGTAGAGGTGTCTTACGGTTGTTAAAAGATTAAAAGGAACATTTTTTTTGTTTTGTTTTCAGCACCAAAAATTGAATACGAGGATTTACCAATTTGTAAATCCACTGATTATATTGAAGGGAGGACCAGAAAGTGTTTGAGCTTAGTTATGCTTAGTAAGCAACCTGAGAAAAGGTTTTTTGCATCTAATTTTACTTTTACGTGTTCAAAACTCCCAATCTGTTTGTAGTTCACAAACATTGTTTCCAGTGTTGAACTCTTCTCGTCTCTGTGCCTTAGTTGCCCCATCTATAAAATCCTGGTGGTGGAAAAGAGGCTTTTTAATTTCTTTGAGGGACTTTAAGATCATTTCAGAGGGGCTGTGTATTGCTAGTAGTTTGCAAGCAAACTTGAGGCACAAGCTTAATGAAGGATCAAGCCTCTGGTGAAACACTTATTTTAATTCACACGCTTCTGGTTAAGGCTTTCTCTCCAGCCTGCTTGGTCCCGTATTTTGCATTCACTCCCAGCATGGACTTCCTTCGCTCAAGGTCCCTTAGGTAAGCCGCAAGAGCAAAATATACTACGGGGCCTCATACCAAAACTTGGAGTGGGAAATTTTAACCGTCCAGCTTAATTTTTCATGACGGTAGAACAATAGCCAAGGCTGTGTCTGGGGTCCGGAGGTGGCCACCGGGACGACCCCGTTACCCTCTGCACGGGCGGCTTTGCCCCCTCCCTGGGCTGCAGTTGGGGCTGGGGCCGAGCCGTGGCCCGCAGTGGCCATCTGCGTGTCTCCTGCGTTGGAGCGAGATCGTGGCGGTGACGAGTTCACGCCGGGAGGTGCGGGCTGAGCCCGGCTGTCGCCCGTAGAGCCGCCTTTTGTACCTGCCTGCTGGGGAGCAGCCGAGGCGGATGAAACCGATAGGGATAACGGTGGTGCTGAATGGGAAAAGAGGATTTTTTGAACCTGAAAAGGGCTGTTTATGTATCATAAACCCCTTCTCAGCATTGTAAACCCTTTGAAAGCAGCCCCTCTGCCTCCTCTTTGCTCTGTGCGGCACCAAGCATCCAAGTTGGCTCTCCAGTAGCAGCAGCAGCTCAATGTGGGTTTTGTAGCACTCGGGAGGAATGGGGAAAATTTTGAAAAAGTCTCAATTGGCTAACAAATTTCAGCATTTTTCAATTGTATGCTAACTCCTAAGCAGCAGGCTGGCATCTGCAGAGTGTTGAAAAATGCTGTGAATTGGTAATTATGAATTACAGCAGGAGATCAGTTCAGCTTAAGTGTTTCCAAAGCCTCAGAGATCAAAAGGTGCCAGTGAGAAAGATGAAGTATCGAGTGGCAGTGAATATGCCAGGCTGCCTGAAACTTAGTTTTGCTGTCTAGTTTGAGGAAAAAACTGTTATTGCTGAATTTGGGGGGGGGGGGGGGGGGGGGGGCGGGGAAGAGTGGCTAACATTTCTATTGAGGCACGTACTATTTCCAGGAAAACTAACGAGGATGTGAAACGATTGCTGAGGTGGTTTTAGGTTTTTATATTTTTGTCTGTTTTATCTATTGGTTTACCTGATAGAGCAGTAATTAAATGAAGAAAAGCAGCATGAAGAAGCAAGAGGGCAGGATACGCGATGGCTTGTTCTTTCTTAATTTTCCACCAAATGCAGAGCGATACAACCATATTTTTTTTTTTAAGCTGTGAAAGTATGTATTTCCCTTTTTTGTACTCTTTTCTTTTCGGTTGTCATTTCCAGGAAATGGCACTGTCAAACGATGTATATATATATGTGTGTGTCACGTTTCAGCCCGGACCAGGGAGGCGGGGGGGTCAGCTTGCCCCCGGCTCACCGCTGCCGTGCCCTGAGCGAGACGGAGCCTGGGCCCCCCAGGGGTCCCCGTGCGTTTGTGCTTGGACTCACGGGTGCTCTGCAATGGGAAGGGGTTGGCGTTGTCTCCCCAGTGGGTAGCTCCCAGGCTTTTAAGAGCATCAGTAGGTAAGGTAAGGAAGTAAGGGTCGAGGTTTTGAAGCAGTGGATATGAAGGATTTGCGAGCACGCGTGGCACCGAGGCATCACCTCCAGCTGCTCCAAGGGTCCCAAGAAGAGTGAAGTTAATCAGTAGAAGAAACGGTCTAATTTTAAGATGGCAAAAACCTCCTTTGCTGTTGCCAAGCTCTTACCCAAGGAGGGCAGCAGTCTTTGCTGGAGGGCAGCCTGGCTGTCTAGGGTGTATCTAGTAAAAATTGAAGATATTTTTCACCACTTTCAAAATCCTTTCACCAATTCCCCAGATTATCAGCAAAATAAGGGTAGTGGCAGATTCCTTATAACTCTCTTCCCCTTCTGCATCAATTATGTGTCTTTGCAAGGCAGAGCTTTGAGTCAGCTCTCCTTCATTTCTCTCTTCTGGTTGCTCCCAAGGGAGAGGGTCTCTTGGTAATAGGAGCTACATCAGTTCAGAGAAGAATACAGTTTTGTTCCCTTCTCAAATGACATATGACTATCAGGCATCTCATGAGTTCTCTGAGTGGGCACATGAATTGAACCTTTTAGGAGTCTCGGTGATTAATGGCCTGATGGGTAGGAAGCAGACGCTCGTTGCAGGTCTCGGGGCTCTGCCTGGTGGAATTAAATAGCTGCCATGTTAGCGATGCCCTTTTACCCTTCTGAGCTCTCCTGCGAACGTCACCAGCGCCGCACGAAAAAGGAAACAAAGTTCACCACAGGGTGGGTTAGGGGATTTTTTTTTACTTTTGTTTTTGTTGCCCGTGTGGTGTTTTGTGGTTTTTTTTTTCCAGTGCAAGCACAAGAGATGTTTTAATTAGCCCTGGTAGGATTGTTTCTTGCCATGTATGAAACTAATTATGAAGGATCATGGGCACGTTGGCATGGCTGCGGTCCTTGTGTCTCAACCTGGCTTCCGAGGAAAAATCTGTGATGCTGCCGGTGTCTGCGGATAGGGCTGGATCCCAGTGCCAATGTCAAGTGGAGATTTTTTCCTAATATGGACAGTAGTCCACAAGGAACTGGATGAAGTCCATCAAACTAACGTCGCCAACAGCTAGTAGAAAGTTTGGCTATGCTCTGCTTGGACCAGCCCTGGGTTAGAGACCAGAAGGTAAAAGACTTTTTTGCTCCATTACTTGAGGTCGCGTTGCCAAGCAGAATGTACTAAAAGCACAAACCCAGGGGTCCTGACAGGAGCTGCTGCCTGTTCACCAGTTCCCCGTGCAAATAGCTGTGCAGTCGTGGCTTTTGCAAGATGAAGCTTCTTTGCTTTGCTTTGTTTTGTTTTGTTTTCCCCCAAAGAAAGCTCAGAGCACGACGGGAGCGGGCGCTGGCACACCCCTCCAAACTCTTTCCCTTTCTGATTTTTTGGGACATGGGCCCCCGTTTACCTTCTGGCCTAATACTGATGAAGTGCAAGTGTTTCCACTCAAAAAAATTCCACTTGTCCTAATTTTGACAATGTGAAATTCGTGTATACAAATTTTTATCTGACTACTCACTAGTGGATTATACAACCAATGCTTTAAACTGGCAGTGACAGCTAATTCCTGGTCAGCAGTAAATGGTAGGTTTGTTTCTAAGGAAAATATAGTGAAGCAAGGGGGTTTTTGTTGGGTTTTTTTTTAAGTCTTGATGTTCTGTATTAGACATAGACTGTTTTTAAACATCAGCATGTGGTGTTCTTTGATCCTTTTCACGAAGAGGATTCTGCCTTCCACTTTAACAAAAGTCCCATGTTCCTCTTATGTTGTTTTATGCTGCTAATGATGTTGCTTACTCAAATAAATACGTATGCGCAGGTACATTTAAAATACAACATTCCCCTTCAACACACCACTGAAACATAACAGAACTGATCTTCTTTAGTGATCTCTTGTGCCAGAATTTTCATGTTTTGAAATTAAAATGGATTCTCCTTATCTTCTCATAGCCCCTTTGCCTGTGGGTGTACGGTGGCACTAACGACAGAGGATGGGGAAGCTTCAGCTTTGCATGGCGTCATTAGCTCCAGAGCATTAGCAGCATCCTGTGAGGAACGGCCGTGTTCCCCGTACGCCGGGAGAGCAACCTGCTTGCCCACGCATCCCCCCGCGCTCGGTGCCGGCGGGATGCTCCCCCTGGAAGTGCCCTGTGCACGCACCGGGTGTTCCTGCAGTGCTCTTCCCTTTTCCCGGGGACCTTCACGGTGTCTCGGCAGTGGAAACTCGGTAGGAGTTTCCCGCAGCGATACCTGCTTTCCAGGCATCCCCGATCTTTTCCTTCCTCCAGGTAGCACACAGCTCCAAGGACTGAACTTGGAGATTAGACCTGGGTTCATCCGTGCAACCAGCCTGTACCCGTGCCGCGAGTTTGCGTGTTTTTGTTTTTCCTGACTACTCGTTCAGTCCAAGGTACGTCGTTTGTAGCTGGTCGCGAGTGGCGAGCTGAACAGCTTGAACCTTTCTGCCGGGGCTCTGCATGCAAGTGCTGTCAAAACTGTTCTCACCGATGAGTTAGTTCCTTTTTTTCCCCTCTTTTTTTTTTTTTTTTTAATGACGAGTATGCAGCTAGTGTACCCATTAGAGTGTGCAGAGGGATGGCATGGAAATGAGGATACACATGTGTATGTATCAGATGCTGAAGTGCAGCGTTCTTGTTATAAATATAGCTCGGCTGTGTTCCTTCTTACATTTCGATTTTATAATCCGTTCCAGAAGATTTGGACAAAAATACTGTAGTGTAAGAGAGCATTAGTTTCTGGGTTCTTCAAATAATAATTCTTAGTAAGGAAACTAGTAAATAAACCTTTAAAGATGGGCAAGATGACATCTTCCCTAGTTCTAGGAATTGGACTTGGGGTATAGATTTATGAAAGGTAAAATAAAGGACAAGTAGAAGCAGGGGCAGAACTGTATGTTTTATTTTTTTAGTTTATTGCTAAAATGTATGAATCGTCCTTTTTTTGTTTGTTTTATTGGTGTGATTATATATGATCTATCTTTACATGTATACTTTTTAGACCTGGTGGGCCCACTGTGATTAAATGTTTGCTTTGAATACGTGTCCAGCGTGTTAACTTTTCACAGCGGAAAGTTGTTAAATTCATTTTTATACAAGAGAGGCAAAAAAAAAAGGGGGGGGGGAGGAGATTGTTAAATGTATGGAAACCCTTATTGGCTGAATTATATAACTGAATTCATTCAACATGCTCGGTGTATCTTGTTCTCCTTTCAGTATTGCCACTCTGTTCATCACCCCTTTTAGTGCTTTAGGCATATGGCATGCAGTACATCCAGGGAAGTGTCAACAATATGGCATATGTTATACATACTGATCTTGATACACCGTAGAAAATAATGGGCCTAACTTTAAAAGGCACGGTGCTAAGAATAGAGCATGCTGCAACATGCAGACAGTGAATCCGCCATGAATGTCATGTTTGAAGACAAAAAGAGCTGTATTTTTCATTACTTTTGTGGCTTGGTTTGTATTTTGGCGTCGCTGCAAATGAAAAATAACTACGGTCAGATGAGTACAGGCTGGATCTTCGCCTGCCTGACGCTGGTACCACGGGGCGTGTGAGCTGGGGGTCAGCTTGCCCAGGGCCGGCGGCAGGTACGGGCAGGAGGGAGGGCAGGGAGCGGTGGGACCCGCCAGCCCGGTGCCCAGGGCCGCCCGCCGAGGTGGGGACAGGCAGGGACGCGTGCTGCCGCGGGAAGAGGGACGGGGACGGGGGATGTCCTGATGCGTTTCCAGGCGTCATTAGAGGGTCGCATTAGCTCACCACTTAGCTCTGTCTCTGCGCTGTAAATGAGCCTGCACAAGCAGATTGCGGCGCTTACATTAAAACCACGGTGGTGGAAATGAGTCTTTCCAAAGACTCTTCCAAAGATCTGCCCATTAGGATCTGACTGCGAGATCAGGGCTCTCATCTGGGCTCGGAGCAGTAAAATGAAGATGAAACGCTCTGTTTCTCATTTCTGGATCCTGGACTTACTCAGCTCCCCGTTTCGCAGCGAATCTTGTGGCCCCGGGAACGCTCGTTTTTAAACTAGAAAAAATTTAAACAGAGAGTCCTTTGAAACACTCGGCCTGAAAATTGTTCTAGGGAGTCTCACCTTTAAAATAAATGATTCATACCGTGTATAGGTGTATGTATATGTGTACGTCTGCGTTGCTGTTTATTGTGCTGCGCTGGCCTGGCTCGGAAGCTATAACATCTGAAGTGCAGAGAAGCGGAGACTGGAGAGAGAAATATCTTCTTTCCAACAAAGCCCAAATATTTGTCTGTTATCTCTATGGCCGTTTTAGCGATTCGTGATATTCGCAGAACCCCGCAGGTCACCACACGGGTAAAACAGAACAACAAAATATTTATTTTTAATCTTTGTTGAATGCTGAATGTTTTGTGCATGTTTATGAGGGTTAAACATTAATAGCAGATGTTGTTAATGAATAGAAGGCTTGAGCCAGCTTCTGAGACCTTTTAGTTAGTACATGAATTTTCTGGTTGATGACAATACTTGTAACATGCCTAATTATGAAGTAGTGTTCTAATCAAGCCTTGAATAACTGGAGAATTTCCCCTCCTCTTTTGCGGTTATTTCAGTGGCACACACACAGATCGCTTCAGTGCCTGTGCTTATTCTTAGTGATTTTTTCTTTTCTTAGAACGTTCGTTGAGGTTTTTCCCCCCCAAGAAGCACGTTTATTTACGCTGAATGTCGGTGCAGGAACGCGCGCGCCCGGCGTGCACAGCCCCTCCGTCCCGTCCCCACCGGCAGCTGAACTGGTGCCAGCCCCCGAAGTTGTTGTCCCAGTTTGTCACACTTCCAGGTGAAGTACGTGAAAGTGATTATAGGTAATAAATATCTTTTTTTTTTTAACTTATTGCAGAGGCAGTTTTTCCCCTGTTAATGAGGGTAATTTGACTTGGTTGAAGGATTGCAGTTCTTAAGAATTAATGCAGCAATCCAATTCAAAGATTTAAAGAGATCTAAGATTTTTCACAGGTCGTGTGCTAGTGAATGTGCTCCTATCACATAGCAGCTAATGGACTTGAACAACAGTCTGTCATTTACTGTTACCTCAGTGTATAGCAGCTTTGCCCTTGATAGCAAGTATACTTTCCCAGCAGTGCAGGTTATTTAGTAGTGCGGTGTATTTGTAACACTTTTAAGAGACAGTATCCTATTTCTAACAGCCCTAATTACTGGATAAAGCGAGGTTACCTTTCTGACTTTCTTAATTACGTGTTTGGATCCTCATCTGCGCGAGCCTGAAGTATTTTATGCTCTAATAGCCGACTCCTCATTTTTTTTCAGGTTTGCCTCTATGTATACACGTATATAAAATAATTTTTGTATTGCATTTTCCATGTGTCAATGCACAAAGATTAATTACATAAATAGGGAAGTGTTAGGCACTAGCCTCCATAAGGTCCCACTATTTTTAGGGATGCATTATTACCTTTTAACAGTGTTTTGTAATGACTTATTTGTAAATGCTGTTGGAAATGCTCTAATTTCTTGATCCTATTATGTTCCTGGATATTAAAAATCCTATTTTAAGGTAATTAGAAGGATTCTGTTCTATTTAAATGTGTGTTCTCTAGACAGTGTCACTCTATACTCTGCACACAAGAACCTTTGTTCCTTAATTAGAAAAAGGACTAGAGCTCATTAATTGTGGGTACAAAGTGATGTCTGCTCAAATGGAGAAGCAATAATACAGTTTAAATAATGATTGATCCTACATTTTAAGTCTTATACTATTTCGTACTGATAGTGATAAATAAGCAACCTATAATGCAGGTTGCGAAGCATTGTGTTCAGATTTTTATTGAAAGATCTCTTTTTGCAAGGATAAACCTCTGTCGGGCACAATAAATAAAGGATGGATGGTACATACACAGCGTCTGCCATTTAGAAAAGTCAGCATTTGTCAACAGTCGCACCATAGTGATAGCTGAGATACTGGAGTTAACTCCACCCCATACTTTAGAAAATGAAATAATTGTGGTAGCTGTGCAGTCAAAAGCAGTTTGGATCTTGGCCTTACAGAGCTATTACTGCGATGAAAAGAATATTTTAATTATTGCTCGCAAACAGGGCGAGTTATAAATGTTTTGAGTATTTTGCAGGGTGTTATTTTGGAGGATGGAGACGAGTGTACTTTGTCCTCTGAATTTTACCATCTCCCTGCCATCCCCTTGAGACAAGGACGATGCAGCTTGGGAAGTTAAACCCAACACCCTGTACCAAAAGGCTTGGATTTACGTGATGGCCATAGAGCAGGGGGGAAGGTCTGAGATGCGCCCGAAGGCCGGGCGAGCTCCCAGCGAAGGCCCTTCCCAAAAATCAGGAGCGTGCTGGCGCCGAGCTTGGTGGTCCCGCTGCCAGCGTGGGATGCCAGGACGGTGCCTGTGCGGGTTTGGAATGTGGTCTTGGGTCATCTGAAGCTTTCCAAAAGTCAGGGCTGGGGAGGGCGCCTCACGGGGATGTGCGTCGTTAGAGGGCGATGCCCCTCGGGCTCCCCAGCCGGCGTCTCCATCTCCTCCGTGCACCCGGCGGTGCCTGCTCCTTTCCTTGCCCCACCTTGCCTCAGAGGCTTGAGAAAGAGAAAATCAGCCTGATTTTTCCAACCTGGATGAAAACCCGCATTAACAAGGCAAAGCGTTTCCTACGTGAAGAATAGGGAAGTTGGAAGACGGAGTCATTAGGCTTGTTTTTCCTGCTAATAGTTTCACGAATCAAAATGGTGAATGCTAGAACGGGGTATATATTTCACTCAAAGCGTATCGGCACCAAAAGAACCCCAGAAAATGGGGGGCTTCTTGGTATCTTTCTCTGCTATATTCCTCTTGGTGGGAAAGAAAAATAGTTTTTAAAAGATAAAAACCCCGTTCTTCAATTGACTATGCAAAAATCTTATTGCAGTATTTATTCCAAACCTGCACACATAATGTTCAGTCAAGGAGAAAACAGCAAAAAACAGTTGTTGATGGACTTAGCAGAGAACTGGATTAAATAAGCATTAGTCTACTGAAGCTGATTACAGGAATATGAAAATGCAGTATCTTAATGGTACATATTTTCATGTGGCAGCTCAGTTGCCTTTCATTTTGCAGCTAATATGTCTATTCTTATGAGTCATTTACTTCTTTAATTACCTTTTGCAGGCAAGGCACCATGGTATATTAATGTGAATGATTTTTACTGCCAGTTTATCATACAATGCCCCAGAAGTTGAAAGGCGTAATTGACTTGGAAGAGCAGCTCATGAAGGAAACAATATTTAGTTGACAGTTTTCCTTGTACTCTCTGTTGACGTTTATGAGTTTACACTATGCTAAAGGAGTAATAAACACAATTTTCTTTCAATAACAGGAAAGAGTCGCTTTTAAAATACATTTGTGGAAAACAGATTCGTTCATTTCTTGAATAATATAAAATAATGTGTTTCCAGTGATGAGATGTATATAAGATTGTCAATTGAATTAAACCTCGGAAGGTGCATTTATAACCTGCCTTAGAGCGTTAAAAGATATCAGGGTGCATATGAATCGAATCAGTTTAATGAATATTTAAATTATACACAGATTTGGATAAATCATATTCAGATCTGCGCGCTAGATTATTTGGCGGCCTTCTCTTGCCACCAAGTGCGAAAGTTTGGAGTGGGAATTCGAGGGACGGAGGTTCTGTTTCTGGAGATGGAAAAACAGTCGTCGGAAAGCTCTCGATAAACCCCGATTGGGGGATTATCGACAAAACTTTCTATAACTTTCCTGAAGCCACGGGCTCGAGGAAGGTTTAAAATCAGCTTTGCAATCCGTCAAAGTCCATTTTCTTCTGGAATGCTACTTTTATTGAAATGACCTTGTCAAATCGCAAATTCTTTTTTTTCCAAGCATCCCCAGGACCGTGCCCAGGTATGATTAATCATCCCATCCCGCTTTAATTAATTTAAAGGCGCACACGCCCAGGGTGGGAGCGGGCAGCCGGCTGGCGAGGCGAGCGCTTCCCCGCTCGGCTTGCAGAGAGTTAAACTTTTCACAGTTTTCCCCGATTGTTTGCAGTTCAGCCCTCTGCAACATAATGAAAGTTTTCTAGCCATCTGTTGTTAAGCTGGCGGTGAGCAAGGCCAGTATATCCAAACAAAGTGCTGGCCTGCTGTAAACTGAACCTGTCAGTTTAGCATAGCTGGGCTGACCTCCCCAGGCGCGGGCGGCCGGCGGTACCAGGCGCTGGCTGCCTGCTCCGCTTCCAGGGGAACTACTTGGGGGGACCGTGTTTACTTTTTCCACTTAGCGTTCCTCCCACAGGCTTGAACGAGTTTATACTAAATCTTTAAATTGACACTGCTGGGGTTTTTTTTTTTCTATTCTGAACTTTTTTTTCCCCCCTCTTTTGGGGAGGTACCGAAAAAAATCAATTAAAACCCCACGGTTGTTGGAATTCGAGCTTTTTGGAGGTGACGTGGGGGGACACGGGACAACAACTCGGTGCATGCAGATTGTCTCTCCACAGAAAGAGGCATGTTCCCAAGTATCCCGGCTTGCTTTCTAGCTCCTATTGTTCCCTTTGTTCTGTATTATTTAAGATCAGTTACTCATTTGCTTCTGAGGATTGGGAATACCAGGCAAGGTAGAGCACAGCAACCAGCATCTATTGTCTTCCCGCGAACCACGGTTGCATCCAGAAGTGGCTGGAGCAGCCTTCCTCCTGCTTCTGTTCGCTTCTGCCCAGGGGGGTGGCAGTTTCAGCATAAGGTCCTAGAGAATTTGCAGCTTTCTGAGCAGAATGGCAAAGATCAAGCTGGAAATGCCCTTTACTTGCAAGGCTGTGGGGTTGGGGGTTGTTTTTCTTTCTCGGTGGTACTAAATACGCGCTGGTTTGGCCTCCCCTCCTCTGCCTCCCTTCCTCAGATTGCCTTCCCTTTTTCCTTCCCACATAAATGCTAGTTTATTTATCCCTAGTTTTCTGGGAGATAATACATGTCGTTTCCCTGCTAATACTTACTCAATGCAAGCTGTTTTAACCGTTTTTTAAGATTGGCATCAGAACTCGAAGCGCCTGTGCCAGGAAAGTGACTATTAGGTATTACCTGTTTTCAGTGTTTGTTTTTTGGACTAGACCTACAGTAAATACCTTTATGCTACCGCTACTGCCAAAATCACTTTCTGCTTTGTTTTCTACACTTGTGCTAGACCTGCTCGCCAGTCTTTGGCTGGTTTCAAGTGTGTTTTACTTACCTCATGGTTCTTGGAAAGCAAGCCTGATTCTCAGTGACCCCAAATGCTGCAGTTCTCGGTCAGGAGGAATTTTGCCTGAGGTAGAGCTGCCGAATTTGTGCCGCGCGTGAAACCAAGCTGCGCCTTTGAAAAAGCGCATCGCAGCCAGTCCGTATCTTCACAGTGTGTAGCAAATGTACTGGAAGCTCTGGAAAAGCAGTAAAAGTCATTAAAAGTCATACTTTGCCTTTCCAGAAGACCCCACCGAGGGCTTGTGCCGGTGCCCGCCGGAGGCTGGGAGTGCCCAGGTGAGGGGATGCAGGGATGCAGCGGGGAAGGTGTTTCAGGTTACGTCCCCGGCCAGGCGTTTTCGGGGCAAAAGGAGTATGTCAGTGGTGAAAAACACTCAATTTTAAATTAAAATGACTGCACTTTACTAGGAAACCCCATCCAGCTCTAATCTGTTTGTAAGGTGACTGACACATAAAGTGCTTTTTGTTTTAAGGTAGAGGGAAATGCGTTCAGGATAGAGTTTCTGGTATAAATGTCAGGTGCAACGCAGTGCATGCTCACTCAAAAAGTCAAGCAGATAACCTTGGCATTTGGGGACATTGCCTTGTATAAAATGAAATCGTATTTTGTTTTTTAAAAGGAGGACTACATTAAGAGGTCACCTATTAGCTGTGTTTTTGCTAGCTGTCTGAAACTCAGCTCTACTGTCTATTAAACTCAAACCACTATGTAAACATTCCTGTGTTGTTCCTGGTCTCTACAATGGCCAAGGGGATCGGGTTTCACCTGCCTGCACATCTTCAAGCAATTAAAGCAATTAGCTTGAAGCCATTTCACATTCAAGGTCTACTGTGACATTCAAGTCCAGAAGAAGTCTAGGGGAGAAGAAAAAAGACGCCTATAGAAGGGCGGCCGTGCGGCCCAGGCACACAAATAACCTGCAAGGGGGTTTTTGGACTTACAGCGACTTCCAAATGCGGCTGTGGGGCTTTGCAGCGGGCGTGCAAAGTTGCTGCTGCGAAAGGGAAAAGATAAAGGAAAAGCACCTAATGATCCTTTAAATTATACCCAAGTTTTGCCTGTTTTGCTCTGGGAAGGGAGGGGGAGGAGAGAGGAAGAGCAACGTGATTTGGAGCGGTATTTGTGTGAAATAATACGGCGTTGGTCTTATTTACTGACATTTCTCCTGGCGTGGAGATCATATTTTTCTTCTCATTTAGGTGGGGATTTATATTTGGTGTTTACATTGTAAAACTGCAGTCATTCTGGCTAATGTATCCGTTACAATGACATTCAGCGTTGAGTTTAGTGATTCCAGCAGTAAGTCTTGAAAGCTGCTATTTTTTAAAAGGTTGGAGCAGATTAGTGGTGACCTTAAAAGATTAAACTAGTACAGTTTAAAGATAAATAATCAGCCTTTAGCACATTAGATAGCTACATAAGCATGACAGAAGGTGACTTTCTTACAACAGTTTCAGAATCCAGGGAGCATTTTTACATTTGTAACTTGACTAAGGCAGGGAATGGTGTTTTGCAGAAAGCGAGACGTAAACTGATTGCACTACTTCAAATTGGTTAATACAGTTTTAAATCCACAGTTTGCCTGTTGGTTTTATTATGGAGAAGAGGCTAATTTTAAAAGCTATGCCTGCTGCAAAAGAAGATCTCGCTTTGCTGTCCCGGAGGGTGTTCTTAATCAGAAATAACCGCAGGCTAAATTATAATGTGGAATCCTGCTGCCCTTTAACCCAACACTGCTGCTCGTTCAGTGTTTGTTAACAAACAGCTCTAAGTACAAAATTGTTTGAGAATTACTTTTTCATTATATTTGCTGACTTCAATTAGAATAAGAAGCTTATTTGGGGAAGAAAAATTAAAAATGTATGGGTTTCTAGAGAAAGTTTCAGCCGTTGTTTCCCGGCAAGTGTTGTCTTCGGTACGTAGCTGTGGACTCCGTAGCGCACGTAATTCAATTTAAATATAATAATCTTCTGAACTAGTATTTCTGCACTGGTGGGAGAGGCAGAGCTCAGGAGCATCCCAAGACTCGGCCCTTTGAAAGACCTACAAGCTAAAATGGCGGCGGGGGCCGAGGCCAGGGCCCTCGCGCGCCTCGGGGGGATGCGACTCCCCCGTTTCCTAACGAAGAGGCACAGGTTCCCCATCCCGGTGGTGGTTTGGAGGGCTGGGCGAGACGCAAGTGGCATGGTGTCCTATTTTTATTTCACTTTGAATAACGCGTAATTGAAACGTGCACTCGGCAAATTAATTGGTGAGTTGAAGGTAAGAACTGCTGAGTTAGTGGAGACGGCACAAGCCCTCCTCTTTTTTTCCCCTTAAGTTTACATGCTGGAGCGGAAACGCCGTGGTACTCAGAAAGGAGGTGATGCCTCTGTAAAGCAGATCTTTCCAATTTTTTTTTTTTTCCCTAGCTTAGTCTTCTGTTTCTATGATCTGCCTTTTGAACTGTTTTTGTGGCTGATCAGTTCCACCTAATATGTCTCTTGATTTCTGCTATTGTAATACTCAGACGACATGCTGTTCTCTTCATTTTTATAAGCTTTAGATGCTCCTGCCTGTCATACTCTGGCGGTTTATCTTCAGCGTCTGGATTTGCTTTCAGACTTGCATGTCTATCAAGCTGCTGTTGCTTTGAATGTGAGATCAAAAGAAGATGAATTCCAGTAAAAAATTTCCTTGTATGAAGAAAAGATTGGGGGCCTATGTAAACATCCCACTGACAGCTCCCAATGAGTTATTTTAGCAGAGCATTAGCACCCAGAATGACAGACAGTCCAAGACTACATGCTAAATAACAAATCAGTCCCTTCAGCGGCAGCAGCACGTTGCCACAACAGCAATACATTTTCTAAAGGAATCCTGTTCCTCTTTTTTATTGAATATGGCTGTTCGACTGCTCATCTCTTCACGAGCTGCCTTCGAGTGCCAGCCCCAGTTTACTTTTTCTTGACAATATCTGTGTCATGTCACCAATATGACAGAAGACAGGGCTTTGATAATTGGGTGGGGAGACGGTTAGTTAGTCATCGCGAGTTAAAGAGGTAGTTTGTTTCGGGGAGGGGAAGGAGACGACGACGAAGGGAAAGCATCTGCCTGAATGCTAAACGCGCGCTTTCAGAGATGCTGGATGCAAGTCCTGCGCCCGAGACAAGTTGCATTTTTTGGGTGGTTGTTTATATCTCAGTTCACGCAGTTAGAGAAAATAGCTCTGAAGCCCGGCCAGCCTTGCGAGCCCGTTCTAAGAGCAAGTTACAGCACCGAGGAGGGTCGGAAAGTCAAACTTGGCTGAACTTACGTGCCAGTATGAATTTGCCTAGACGCAGAAGCGAGGTGTGCTTTTTGCTGCTGTTTGGCTAGTTGGGGACGTAATTAGTTCTGCATGTTTCTGCTTACAGACGGGGGGGGGATTTAATAACGCAGAATTGCTAGGTTTTTGCGCCCGGTGTAGTGCTAAACCCAACTTCGAGATTACCTGCGAGCTCCGGCCGATCTCGCCACTTCGCAAGGGAAGAATTAGGGAAGGAATGCTTTGCGGTTTCTTTGTCATTTAGTAGAAGCAGAGGTTGCTACTGTGGAGGCAGAGCCCGGGTGGCTGCCGGCGAAGGGCAGTGCTCCAGCGCCGTCTCCCTCCAGCCTGCGCTCCGGCTGCACAGCACTTCCTGTTTATTCAAACATCTTTTTACCATTCTTCAGCCCCCGCTTCACAGAAACAGCCAGAAACACATCTCCAGCGCGAAGACGGAAATCTAAAGGCAGACAGTAAGAGCTTACTCTGTTAAACTCTTCATTTTCTCTGCGAGCGCTGAGAGAAAAGGAGCGTGCAGGCAGGGCTGAACTTTTAACTCGCTGCCTTGCGCGGGCAGCTTGGCAGCGCAGGAGAGGGGAATTGCTTAGGTTTAAAGCAAAAGAAGCCGGTTCAGGTTGTTTACTGCGGTGTTGACAACGAGGGTGGGTTTTTTGGCACGGCTTCGGAGAACCGTGGCGAGGACTAAGTCCTCTTTCGGGGCGCCCGTCGCCTTGCGACGTCCCTCTGGAGTGGGAGCAGCCGTGTGTCACCGTCCCCGCTGCTCGCCGGGTGCTGCCGCTTCTCCTCGCGCTCGCACAAGTGGCAAACCCCCCCCCCCAACCACCCCCCCCCCCCCCCCCCCCCCCTCCAAAAAAAGGAAACGTGGCTGCTGCTCTGGGCAGCAAAAGAGAGGTGCAATCGCGCCAAGTCACTTTTTGTTTTCCGCAAATTGTTTGCGTCGTGGCTCTGGCACCGCTTGCGAACCAGCCTCGCTAATATTTGTACCAATTTCATGCTAATAAAAATCAGGCTGCTGAGACAAGCATGGCTATTATCTCATTCATATTACTATTGTTTAGACCTGTGGTACTACAAAAGGAAAGGGAAAGCGTGCTCACGCCGGGTAATGGTTGTTAACTTCTCACGTGAGGGATTTTCTCTGCAGTTTTTCAGTATTAATGATTGCTGTATGAATGGTCTTCAGGGGTTGTTGGAAGATAGTGTAGATCCTCTGGGTAATCTGTGTTGCAACACGTATGCTGGATTTTTCCCTCTCTGCTCAAGTGACTTAAAAAACTACTTGATATTTCTCGGTTGTTTCTCCCCCCTCGAAAGTCCACTAAAATAGCAGGTAACTTTTTTTTGGTAAGCATTCGTGGTGCTCCTATAGTGTGAAACACAAGAGAAAATGGAAAATATGCTGCCTGCCCTATGGAGAAAACCCATCCTCCTCGAGGCTTTTCCTGCCTCTCCGAGATCCAAATACACTTTAAAATTTTAAACTGTAAACCCCCATCTTCCTAGAAAAGAGAGCGAGAGAGAGAGAAATCAAGCTGTGTGTTCAGCCAAACCGCAAGTACAACAAACATATTTTTAAAATATATTGCTAGTCTGGCTTTTTAATGTTCATAAGTTGTTCTACTTTGCAGGAAAAAAAATGGTGTTTGCAACTGCCTTAAGGACAATTTGTTTAACAGTAGGAGTAATTGCATGGGGAAAATGGAAAGAGTGACTGAAGTTATTTACTCAGATGTTAGTGTAGGTGTGGGGCAGAAAACTCACTGTGGGAACAGTGGGCTGCTTTTCTTGGTATCTTAGTCTATTTGATGACCATCAAATTTCCCAGCTCACTGGTTTTGTTTTTTCTGGATGGCATGTTTGATTATTTATCAGAAGGGAAAGGGAGTAGCTGAAGCAAATAAACATGTGACCGAGCTGTGTTTTGTTTTCCACTCAGAAGGCCGTGCCCTTTAACAGATATACAGAAAATAATAAACGTATTGTTTTATGATAAAAGGAAATTATGTGTATCGTTTTCTTTAGCGAGGCCATTAACCCCTTGTGTTCGGTGGTCTCCGCCTTCTGGCAGCTTCTTGGGTTTGCAGCTGGGAATTAAAGGCACTTAAACCCCCCTCGTGTGGAGCGTTTCCATGGATTACTGCCTCACCCTCTGGATTTGCTGGATTTATTACGTAGTCATTTCTGCCTCAGCACATCCCCGGTCCTCTCCCCAGTCCTGCTTGGGGTACGAGGGACTAAATGACAGGCGCTTTGACTCTGTAGAAGGGTGCTGACTTCTGAAGAAAACCTCAGAGAGTGCTGCTGGGATCTTTTCGCTGCCGATATTGGTGTCTGCGCGGCACGAGGGGTTGCAGCTGTATTTGGTCCGTTACAGACAGTGTCAATTTATGTGATTCTTTTTTAAATGCCAGGTGTCTAGCATGTAGCGTGTAGTATTTCCTTTGTAATACCAGCTTAGCACAATGCTCATTATCTTCCCTGAAAAAAAAACCCCTATAAACTAAAACACTGTCAGGAAGTAAAATAGAGGTTTGCCTCATCTCTGGGAAGCATGTTGCATGCCTTAGCTGCTTTTATGGGATTAAAAGAAACAAGTTAAGACTGTCATGCACATGAAAGGAAACCGAGATGTGGTTTGTTTCACATTGTGCAGGTAGGTATAAATTTAATAGACTGACTTGCTTTCAAAACCTCTCTTTGTCTCCCCGAGTCGCATGTCAGTTCCAGCACGCTGATGAGCTCCGCGGTCCGTAATAGCGCCTGACTGCCACTGCCCCGCAGGTGCCGTATTGGCAGGAGGGTCCTCCTCCTCCTCCTCCTCGGGGACGCGGGTTCCCTCTACGGAATGGCTTCAGATCAAAAAAAAGGAAAATTTGCCTGACATCTTGAAGTTGCGTTCAAGTACGCGCATGGCTGCTGGGTCCGGGGAGGAGGAGGTGGATGCTTCGCCCGCCGGCTCCAGGGGGTCAGCGCTCGGTGGGGAGCCCAAGTGGGTGGCAGGGACTGGAGCTGTGGGTTTAGTTTTGAGGGAGGAGAAGATGGCAGTCGAAATACCGGGGAGGGGAAGGGCTGGTGAAATAAGGACCTGAAACTTAAATGTGATGCGAAGAAGAAAGAGGAAATGAGCGGCTTGGGGCCAGGTGATGCGGGCAGGGGCTGGGCTGGGGGACATGGCCAGCCACCCGGTGCCCGGCGGCTCCCCGAGGGTCGAGGGGGCTCGGGATGGGCTGGGGAACGGGGTTTGGGGTCAGCGGTGTGGGATGGAGGTACCCAAGAAGGCAGAGCGGTTGCATCCCGTCGGACACGGGGTCTCTCCAGCCCTGGCTGTAGTCCTTGGGCAGAAGCCCGTGAAGGACAGTTAGAGGACCTGTCCATGGGGGAAAGTTTCCTCCTAGCCTCCAGCGATTAAAGGTTGGCTCGTGCCCTGAAGTGTAAACATTTGTATCCTGATGTATATTTTTATCTTTCCAAAGGTAGCTGTAAATGCTCTCATTACTGTCTGTGCAAGTGTGTAATCCTTTCTTTGCATCCTCCCCATGCTCTTGGCACTGGTGATGTCTTGTGACAGTAAGTTCCAGAGAGTAATTATGAGTTGTGTATTAAGAAAGAAAAAAAAAAAAATCCCTTTATCGGCTTTAATTTTTTTTTGGTTGTTGTCGCTTCCTGACTGCATTCAATGTCCCCTTTCTCTTGCGTTATGAGAAATGGCAAATAGCGCCAGATGTACCTTCTCAGGCCGAGTCACAATTTGTGTACTTTTATCATCTCCCCTCTTACTCATCTCTCGCTAAACTAAACACTCCCACCCTTATCAATCTTTCCTCATATCTGCCGAGGCCTCTGATCGTTCTTGTCGCCTCCATCTGAACCTCGCCTACTTTTGCTTTACCAGAATCTTTTAAAATTACGGTTTTTAGAAGCTGTTCTAAATTAGGTTGTGCCATAGGCTTGAAGTGCAGAGAAGTGATTTGCAGCTTCAGTTTCCCGTGTTTTGGGCTGTCCCAACATTTTGCTTCCTTCATTTACCCAACAGCAGCGAGCGTCCGATGGTGCGTGGTGAGATGTCCACAGTCAGGGGCTTTATTTCATGGGCCTCTGAGTACAAGTTTGTCATACAGTGTTTTGGAAAACAAGCTTAAAATATGTTCCCTGTTTTGTTGACCGCACGGGGAAGCGCGCAAGCAGCTGTATGCAATATACTATTTATGTTGTAGCAACAAAAAGGCACTCTTCCTTCTCCCCTCCACCTTATCCTTCTTCTCTTCTCTATTAAAAAATACGAGAACTTCCCGTGCTTTTGACATCCAAGAAAAATGCGGTTCAGCAATGAATAGTCCTCCAAATATTCAAAGGTCTGGTTCACTTTTGGATAAACACAGTAGTTCAGAATCTGATCTTGAGCCTACAGAAATGAGCTGGAAATCCCATAAGATTTTTTTTCATCACTCAGACATAGTTCAGTTCTGGTTCAGTTTGCTCGGGGAGCCAAGATTTGTATCCTTTCTCATTTTACCAGGATGTGTTGGCCCATCCCTCCTTTCTTGCTGGTACAGACCGCTACATGCTGTGAATCTTGACATGCCAAAATAGAGCGAGCCATTTTTAATGTTTGGGAACTTTTTGCCAGATGCTTTTTAAATGGCTTTGATGAGTCTTGACTGTGACTCTTTAAAAGAGGAGACAGAAGGTGTTTTTACAGTGTAACCGCCTGAGGATTTCGTTTGTGCCTCAAGAACGGGATTTTTGTAGCCGTTGTCACGGTTGTGGCTGGTTCGGGGTTCGCAGGTTGCTGGGGTTTGCTGCGTTTCGCCTCTTAGCCTGCTGCCCCTTGCTGCCTGCACCCTTCCATCCCGCTTGCGTCTCTGGGTATTTGAAGAAAATACCTCGACCACCTTTTCCCCCAAGTTGGTGGAATTCATGAATAAATTCCAAAATTAAAATCAGGTGTTTTGGAGACAAATCCTTGTTGGGCCCCTGCGTGGGGCTGGGTCCCCGCTGCTGCAGAGCTGGGATAGCAGGCAGGGACCTTGCCAGCCATGGGATGGGCTGCGGGGCGGCAGGGCAGGAGCATCGGGTCTGCTCGCCCTCCTGCCAGCAGAAGTAGCCTCAGCACCCACGAGGACAAAGTGTAGAAGTGCTGGGGCACAGGCAACTGCACCCTGTGGGTTTGGAAGAAAGGGTTTCTGTTTCCAGTGCATTTTTCTGGAGGGGATCTCCTCAACTGATAGCCAGGATCTATTCCAGAGGAAAGAAGCTAAGCCTGCTGGAAGAAAAATAAAGACTCATCTTCTTTCCTTATGACTGAACTATTCTAGGAGATGCTTCAGCGTGAGGCACGTTGCCAGCTCCCTTGCTCCAAGCCTGCCCCCGACACATCGGGGACAGGATGTGAGCTGGGGTTTGTACATGTGGACCTCCGGGTCCCTTCTCTTTTTCCAGCATGGGAATCACCCATTAGTCACTTGGCTAGATCAGTCTGCTGCGTCTAAGCAAAGCCTTCAGGGCCAGCTGATCATTTTGTTCGAGTAAAGGATTGTTGTTGCTTTGACGAGCTGGCTGGTAGCCCCTTGGATGGAGCCAGCCTTGCAGAGGAGCTGCAGCTGAGCGAGGCGCTGGGTACAGGCAACCGGCAGCATCTCCCCTGGCTCACAGCATCCCTCTGCTGCACCTGTGGAGTGGAGCTGGGTACAGGCTAGACGGAGGAGGATTATTTAATGAAACAAGGAAAGAGAGCATGAGGTGGGGATGGAGGTGATTTGAATCCAGGGCTGGCGAGGAAGCTGGACAGCAGGGCTGCTTCACCAGGTTGTGTTGGATCCTAGCTGTGTCCCATAGCAGAGCCCCGTGTTCCGCCTGTAATTGTCCCCAGGCCTCCCCGCTGCGGGGCTGGGAGCAGTGTTGGGGCGCTTGGCCTTGGCTCGTTGTGATGTGTGGCACAGAGGGTCAGGATGGTGGGAACGGGGAGGGAGCACGTAGCAGCTTGTTTCCCAGTTCTGGAGGAAGATGAAAGAGCTGGGTACGAATGTCAGAGGGAATAAGTGCTGCAAGAACATCTGCTTCTCTTTTTTGCATCTTCTACATTTTATTCCTCCTCTTCATTTTGGTTCCTTTCCTATTCTCTCTAGTTGGTTCTTCTCACCTCCCCCTGTTCTGTTCCTCCCAGAGGAACAGCACTACCCACTGCTGTCGCTTTGCACTATTTTTTATTTTTTTTCCTCTTTGCATACTGCTCCGCTCCTCGCCATCTTCCACACGTTGTGCGGCTCCTCAGCCTGTCGGAGGAGAGCTGCAGCAGGGCTCCCCTCCAATGTGTCTGCCTCCTACCACCGCTCCTCTACATCTGCTGCTCCAGGAGAAGAGGGTGTCGCAGGAGAGGAGATAGAGGAGGCAGGCGTGGGAGAGACATGAAGCAGCTCTGAAGCTCGGGTGCATCCGGGCTTCCGAGCTTGTGAGCTGCATCTTGCCGCTCTGCTGGGAGCAGCTGTGGAGTGGAGCAGGGTGTGAGGACAGATGGGAGCTGAGAAAGAAGAGAGATTGCTGGCTGAGTCTAAATCCCACCTCGTCCCACCCGGGAGAAACAAAGGTACTTGCCTTGCGAGACTAAATGGAAGCAAGAAACCCTTCTGAGAGGTGGGCCATGCTTCCGTGGGGAGAGGCCCCTTTAGCTGCTGACCGGGCGGTCCCTCAGTGCCTAAAGCCACTGTGAAACTCGGGGGAGAAATAGATCGTGGGAGAACTGCGTGCCTGACGCTGCAAAGCCATGTTTCGCCCAGAACGCGGTGGGGCAAAGCTTAGCAGCAGTCTTAGCTGTGTAAGGATCCGGCTATCTGTTACTGCTCAGAGGTCAACACAGAAGGTCTCGCTTCTGGAGTCTGGAACTGGGGTAGCATTATGTTTTCTCCAAGGGTAGATTTTGCCCTTAAAATATCTTCTGTCTCATCTCTCTCTGCTTGTTGTGTTGTGTTTTGCTTTTTAATGACCATAACTGAAATAACGGACAGATGATGATGTTGGCTGGCAAGTAACTTTCCAGATTTACTGCTTGGACACTTCAGATGGCTGTGGGACCATCTCTGATTTCTGGGAACACTTCCTTCCTCCTTTCTCAAGTTGCTTTCCTGATGGGCAGCTTTGTCCACCTGGAAAGGCCCAAAATCCTTGGGAATC
This sequence comes from Phoenicopterus ruber ruber, assembly GCA_009819775.1. NCBI lineage: Eukaryota > Metazoa > Chordata > Aves > Phoenicopteriformes > Phoenicopteridae > Phoenicopterus > Phoenicopterus ruber. Next base: position 5,631,477 of record CM020224.1, read on the forward strand.
TGTAAAAACACATGGGATTTTGGTTTGTGCCCTTCTTGCAACTTCTGTGTGCATGCTTCTCCATTTCGGAGGCAGCGGATTACTGCACAACTGCCCTGGGAATTGGCAGTTAGACAGGACGCTGGTTTCTTTTGCATCCTTGTGCCTGTTGCTCGTCTCCCCACCCTCCAATGTACATACCTTTCCATACGTCCTGCAGTTCCCTGGATCAGTCTTTCCGTGCCTGATAAACCTCAGGTGCAGAAACAAGCTTCTCCTGGTGTTAGAGTCAGGCCCCTTATAGCTGTAGGTCTTCATATTTCATTAATAGCTGATTGATATTAATACCGTTTCGAGCAGATGGGCAGGGAGGAGCTTGAGCTCTTTTTCTTCAATAGAAATGGGCTGATGGAAAAACAGTTGGAGAGTCGCTGCCTTGTTGTACTACTGGCTGCAGCGGTGGAACAAGTTAGCAAGAGGCTCCATAGGACTGGATCCTGTTACTGTTTTCCTTATGTACTAACACTGTAAGCAAGTATATGGCATTTAAGCAGCATTTCTATTTTTAAAGTTCTACCCTATTTTTCCAGTGTATTTCCCTTCCCCAGCCCCTTTCCCGCATCAGGAGGCTCTAGCCATGTGAAGTCAGAGGCAGGGCTACGTTTTGACCCTTCGAGGAGCAGAACTTGCCCGAAGAGGATGGTGAAACTGAAAGATTCAGCCGCTTGCGTGAAAATGCCGAATTACAACAGTAACTTGGGTGATAACAGGGCCGGATGTTCTGGGCAAACAACAGCTGGGCAAACAAGTTGCATTCTGTCTGTCTTGCAATAAAATTGCCTTGGTCATCTCAGATGCGTACTCCTCCTCCCCCCCCCCCCCCCCCCCAGTGCTTAACTAGTTGGGAAACATTAAATGGTTACCACTTCCCTAAGCACAGGGAGAGGGATTTTCGGTGGGGCTTCCCACTTACTCTGTGGCATCTTTGAATGAAACAGGCTTGATTCATCTCACAGTGAATGTGCTGTTAAAATTTTTCCTGGGTTAGGTGTCACCCAATGTTGGCTCCCAAATACCGTCCCAAGTTTGTGCGTTGTCTCTGAAGTACAGCGTTTCAGTTGCCTTTTTACTGGTCTCTGTTTTATGCCAGAAAATCTCCTTATCTCTGGGTGATTTCCTACTGGATAAGAAAAGAACTCAGGAGTTCATTTACTGTATCTTGCATTTAGGCGTAGCACTGAGCAGAATCAAGATGACTCTGTTGGTAGTGAGCCTTTTACTGATGCCGTCCGTTCAAATCCCTGTTGATAGTGACCAAAAACCATGGCACTCAGAAGATGCACTTGCTAGGGGATGCTTTTCTTCCTCTTCCTTCAGTAGCTGGGAAGATTTCCTATTTGTATTTCGATGCAGAGAGGAGCACGATTGCCGATGCTGTGTGATTAACTGCTGGAAGCCAGGATTGGCGTCTGGGTCTGGTTGTCCCAAGCAGCCGTGACCGGGCTTGCAGGCTCTCCGAGGAGCGCAGATAGGCAGCACGTAACGCGGCTGCTGGTAATCACGGTCCCAGATACCTGGGAACCTCTGTGGTTGCGGGGGTTCTTGGCATCTCTACCTGCCGGTCCCATGAAGGAGAACTCAGTTGCCTGGATGCACAAACACGAGCTGGTTTACCGTGGCCCCTGGCAATTGTTCACTTGCAGAAGTGCAAGCACGTGGTGGAGATTTAGGATGTAACTATGGCTGTGGGGAGGAATGTGTGAAAAGAGCTTGGAGATGTCAGAGCACCCGCTCGTGAGGAGAGGGCCACGTTAGCAGAGCTGTTGGCTAGCAGTAAACAGTCCTGGCACCCTTGTTTCAGGACTTGGCAGCAGCAGGAGTTGAACCGAGTCCAGCTTTACTCTCTACTGCCTGTTCAGTAAGTTGAGGACAAGGCAGATGATTAAGGAAATGTGGGGAAACTGCTACAGAAGCTTTTGGAAAGATAAGAGACTTTGGTCTCCATGTCTGACAGTCTGGCACTTCTCACTAGCATTGAATTCACATGCAAATCAAAGGCAACATCTACTCCCACAGGAAGCTTTATTAATGTACAGGCCTGCTTGCGAATCTCCGTGCTGATGAAGGTTGTGGGACTGACTTCACTCTCAGATTAATTTCCCTGTCTATCCTCGCCTGAGCGCTGCGCAGCATCGGCAGCCTCAGCAGGGCTCCCACGCCGGCATCCGGCGATGGGCTCCACGCGGGAGCGGTTGCTGTGTGGAACCAGAGAAGGGGGTAGAGGTGCGGTGCTTGTCAGCTTGGATTAAATGGGATGTGCTGTCATAATGAGGGCAGGTGTCCACCGGGCTTGAACCGACATCGGCGAATTAATTTCACGAAGGCACTCCAAATGGGCTTGAAATACTCTGCATATAAGAGGAAAGAGAGCTGGTGCTTCCCGGACTGAGCTAGCCATCTTTCTTCTACACATCCCATCATGTGTAAGGAGTGCAGATGAGACTTGGAAATGGCAGGGGTAGTGCTTGGTCTGAGGTGGGAGGGAGGAAAGGCTGAGCAGGGAAATGTAGAAAGGCAAAGGGACCTGGGATCCCTGGGTTCACAGTACCACCAAAGGCACAGTAGCTACTTGATGCAGATGTTCAGTAAGAACCAGATCTGAGCTATAAACAACCTTCCACATCTTAAACCCAAGCTCATCTGATGCTTAGCTTTTATTGCTCTCCGTTATTTATAAGCGGAAGAGCGAAATCTTGAGAGAAGAGAGATGGGAAATGCCATTCCAAGCTGCAGTCCCCTGAGCTGTCAGCTTGCTGCCATCTCGCCCACACCTGCCCCTCCGTGTGTCTCCCTTTGCTGTTCCTCTCCATCCCGGCTCCTTGTATCCGTCATGCTCCCTCCAGCCAACTTGTTCTTTACTCTCTTTCTTTTTAATCCTTTCCTTCCCCCTCTGCTCCACCCTCCATGCCGGTTCCTTCCTCTCGCCATCACCAGGTCTCAGCGCCAGGACAAGTGCCGGCTGGACGCGGAGCAGGGAGGTGTGGATGTCACCTCGAGGGGAGAGCCTGCACAAGGGTGGGTGTGCGGGGATGTGGGTGCTGTGCAGGTGGGTCTGGAGCAGGGACAGAGCTCTGGCCTTGCTCCATCAGAGCCTTGCCGTTCTGAGCCTGGCCCCGAGGGCAGAGATCTTCATCGGCGTGGGGTCAACCGTGGTGAGGGCTCGTGGTGGCAGCAGCCACCCCACCGAGCTGCACAGAGCTTCGTGGCCAGCTTGAGTAGAGAGCAGGCATTTCTTGCACGGCTACTTGTTCTGGGAATCTTCAAAAATTTCTGGCAGCCAATTTTAGTTGTGCAACCTCTCAGCTGCCAGAACGGATAGAATATGATCATATCACATGAAATGCATGCAGGGTCTGCTATAGCAACTGTATTTCAAAGAGACAACACATATGGTGACTGGTTCTTTTGGAATAATATCTATAAGTTGATGATGTTTTATTCAAAAAGGCTGTAGCTTGAAAGGTTAGGGATGTTCTGATTGTTTAGTGTATGATTAAAGAAAGGCTTCTGTGGTTTTTTTGGCCTATTGAATCTAATTACTGGGAACTAAAATGATCATTTGATTGCACATTTACCTGGAATTATTCTTCTGCAGAGCCAGTCTTAATAATATATAATAATATGTTGCGCTTGTACTGTATAGCGCTTCTTGTCTGAGCAACTCAGAGTGCTTTACAAGTATTCATTAATTAAATAAGCCATACAACACCCCTGTTAAGTAGGTGAGTATTTGTTGCCCATCCCCTTAAGTCTTGTAGGTTTTATTTCTGCTGCCTCTGCCCACCCTTGAAGATGCTTTAACAGCTAAATAAGCTAATTCAATAAAAATAACATTTTTTTAACCATACTTAGCACTTTCTGCATAAAGGTTTCCTTTGTTGCATTGTATGAATTGGTAGGCTGTAGGGTCTTCTGGTTCTTGACGCTGAACCGACGGCGGGGGCGGTTGTGTGGGAGCACAGACGCTCGCCCGCCCTGGTGCGTGCCCACGCCCGGCAGCTCCTCGCGCCCCTCGCAGGGACACGGACCGTTTTAGAGACACCGCGGGTGCACTGAGCTCCAACCAGCTTGAAACGCAAAATCTGATTTTACCTTCATCGCACCAAGCTCTGTTGGAAATCGCATCCACCCTTGAAGAGTTTTTCTGATCCAGTGGAGACTTGTTATTAAATTGAAAGGAGGGCTCGTTGCCAGAGCGCGGTAAGGTCTCTCCTCCCCGCTTGCCCTGGTGTGCTGACCAGCAGCGGTGGTTCTTCAGCCCCCCGGGCTGCCTGATGTCCCTTCAAAAGTAAAAAGATGGGTCCAGGCCATTAAAATAACAAGGTTTTACTGGGGGGTGGCGGATCTGCGTTTGCAGTCCTTGGTGTCAAACCTTTCCTGGCGGTTCTGCGCTGAGATGAAACACTTTGCAACTTGGAAAAGCAAGTGAAACCCGAAGCATATCTGACTCCTTAATTAAATAGGTATTAATTAAGTCACTCAGAGAGCATACACAGTAGGAGTGGGGAAGGCTTTTTCCCTCCTTCCGTGTAGGCATCTTGCAAAGGGACTATTTTTCTTGTTTTACATTAATGAAGTCTTCAGCCTTCCCACTTTTCCACCTACACATGTACTGAACGTCTCCAAGGAGACCAAGAAAGCCCGAGTCCGGCGCTGGTGAATCCTCCGGGAGCAGCGGGCTCAGGTCTCGCCAGCGGAGCCTCAGCTCTGCCACAGCCCATCTTGCAGGGATCAGCCTCTTCCTTGCGGTCCCCTGGCTGGGGGGCCGGGAGGGAGCCGAGGCAGGGACTTGCTTTCCCCCGTGTTTCATCTCCTCTTGCTTGCTTTTCCCCACTGATGGAGAAATGGGGCCTTGTGGCTCTAGTGTCCAGGGACACTTTTCTCTTGCTTTGCATGAAATTTTGCAATAATCCACCACGACGTGATACTCGGCTCGTGCTTTTGGGATCATGTCCCTTGCACCCCCATCCCGGGAAGCTGCACTGTCCCTTTGCTGCTCTGCCCCCTCCCTTCCGAGTTCCTGCTGCTGGTCTTAGTGATTCTGGGGGGGTGAGATGCTGTCCCCATTTTTGATTGCATTCACTCCAGCTCCTCACACCTTCCTCAGCCTTTAGCACGGTACCTCCAGGACTCATCACGGCTCTGCCTGCTGCTGGCTCTCCTCTTCCTCCCACCATAGCCTTCCAGAAACTTCCCTGCCTTTCTCTGGTGCTCAGTAGAGCAGACAGTGATAGACGACTGCCCTCTTCTGTAAACCAGACCTGACCCACTGGAGAAGAGGAGCATGAGAGCCATTTTAGCACATGAGCCTGCCGGGCAGCACAGAGGGGTATGAGCCACTCCAGGCAGGGGATAAAAATAACTTTATGGTGCTCACCACACGGATTTCTGCAGTTACTGGAGGTTCCCACACAGGAGCTGAACTTCAGGTGCTGCTGTTTTTCTCCATAGTCAAAATGGGAAAACCAGCGGTGGGATGTCGCCCCATTGCGTGCAAGTGCTGAGTTGTTTTTTTTTGTGGAAGCCACTGCTTTCCTTGGTGGAGGTGCTTCGGGAGTGGAGTGGTACCCCATGACCAAGGGGTGCCTTGACCCTATGCCGTGCATGTAGCTCCCCATGCCCTGTCTGCTGTAATCTCACTTTTCAAACCTCTTTCCTCGCAGGCTCTCCAGGTGGCACGGCAGCTTCTACTGCAACAGCAGCAGCAGCAGCAACAGCAGCAGCAGCAGCAGCAGCAAGTTAGTGGATTAAAGTCTCCGAAGAGGAATGACAAACAGCCAGCCCTTCAGGTAAGGGGAGCCTGTGTGCCTCCGTGAGGGGCTGGGACTTGTAAAAGCTGAATAAATGCGTCTTACTTGTGAACATTGGGATGGGACCTTCAGGAGCTTCCTCCCGCTGAAGTCCCCAGAGCGGCTGTGGCTGATGTAGGCGGCACGAGGACCGGTGCTAGATGCTCTTGAAAATCCCACCCACGGCATATTTACAAATCGTGAGCGTGTACTTTTGCTAGCATCTAGTAGGGTTGGATCATGACAAAACGGAATAGCTTTTGTTCCCGTGTCAGTGTGCATAGGAGATTTGCATTAACATTTCTGTTTGATTGCTGTTCCGTTTGTAGTCTGTGTTCACTCAAACCGCTGATTTGCTGCGTCAAGGATATTGGGAAATGCTAGGATATCATATCATCGGTGTGTTTTTTCCCCTTTTATTGTCTGCTGATTTATGGACATCTTCAGAAATAAAATCTAAATATTGTCGGGCTTTGTGCTGTTAGGAATTCAGAAAGCTAAAACCAATACAGCATTCCCAAACAGAAGGTGTATGCACACATATGCGGCTTCGGAGTACATTCTGCTAGTCTTGCGGGTTAAATCACGGGAGTTAAAGACAAGAAAGACCTATTAGGTCATGTATCACATTTTCCTTTTATTTTTTTTTTTTTTTTTGCTATTCTAGTGTTACAAATCCCAAGTGGTGGTGGGACCGCTATTATTTTCCTTCGGACGGTTTTCCATAACAAAGCACACGCTCAGGAACTTTCCACTTTAATTCCATCCTCTTGCTCCAAGTAATACTGCTTGTATAAATACTGAGTCAGTCCCTTGCCTTGCCTCGTGTTCACACTCCTCAAACATCTGAGATACTAACATGTGCTTGCCAGTTTTGGCAAATTATATGTATCTAGTTCTTTATGTATTTCGTAAACCGGCACTTCTAGACCCTTGACCACTTTGCTGGTTTGCAGCTGGTTATTGCTTTTATTATTGCTCTCTGTGCAATTGCAGCGTGTCGCTGTATTTTTGATGATAAGTTACTGAATACAGCAGTTCAGCTACAGTCACACAAAGCCCTGTAGCTGGGACATTTATCTTATCTCGCTCTTCTATATCTGATGCTTCAGCCTCTGTAGCCCCAAATTCTTTCCGGGTTTTTTTTTTTCGCTTGTTGTCATAGCACGTTGTCAAACTCATGTCTGTTTTGCTCTTTCTAATTTTTTTTTTAGTTTGATATACTATCACCATGAGTTCCCTGACAGCATTGCTGCTTCTCTTGCCTTTTATATGTGCTTCAGATTATTTTCCTCCAAAAATACGGATCTTAGACTCTTTAAATATGTAGTAGAATATGGAAGGTAAAGCCAACATCACTGAAGGCCTTGACAGTAAAGCGAGAGGGCTCGATCCTGCGGTTCTTACCTAAATAAAGCTGACGGGGACTTCAAGGGGAGTTTTGTCTGAGCGAGGAATAGCTATTAACTGCAGCCCTTGGCCCAGCGTGGACAACTTCTAGCCTTCGTGTAGTGATTTCATCTTCAAAGCATTTTGCAAATACTAATCTCCAAAACATCCCCAGAAGGAAAGTCTGATAAGTAAGTAGCATTATCCCGGTTCTGGACTGGGAAACTGAGGGAAGCAGGTTAAGTGACTTGCTCAGGATCACAGAGGGAATTGGTTTTAGAGGTAGGATTAAGATTCATGAGTTCCTGGCTCCCACCCCCGTGCTCAGGCTGCTGGACAACACCTCGCACTTTATAGCCGAGCTATTATTCTTTTGGAAAGTATGAAACATTTTGTCATTGGGCAAATATACGTTTTATTGGCAGCGTAGAGCGCCGTAATCCAAAGCGTTACATTAATGCTTTCAGAAATATTTTATTTGGTAAATCCATAGCCGATCCATATGCCTTTTAATAGACTCTTCCACTGGGGACATTTTTAATGAGAGATTGTGCTGGCTAGGTCCAGTGTCAGGTACTAAAAGAAGTGCTTTGTTGTGCAGATGTCTTAAGAATAGCTCCAGAGGATGAAATATGACTGTGTTGACCTTTCAGCTGTGAGCTTATTTGTCAGGATTCAAATAAGTTGAAAGGATCAAACCAAACAGTTTCCGTAGTCAGACTGGGAATTGTGTTGCAGAGGTCAACAGTGAAGGCCACATCGCGGATTCCATAACATAGCCAATTGTTGGTACGTATTAAAGTACTGGAGCAGCTCCTGCAGTCAGAGACACAATTAAAATTCTAATTTATTAATGTATACAGAGAGCTGGCCCAGCCTGTCACTCACGGATTCAAATGACTGCCCAGTCTTTTTTTTTTTTTTCCCTCCTCCTCACTCCTGGTGCTTTTGCGGTCTTAAACGTACTGGAAGTCCTCTTGAATGTAACAGACCCCGAGTGCATCCTCGCAATGAAAATGTGCTGCTGAAAGGAAATAGTGGTGCTGGGGGTAGAATTTTTGAGTAAAACTGCACCCACGCAAGCACCCACACCCCCCGAAGTCGGATGGCGCCGCACTGACGAGGCAATAGCTGGTGCTGACAGTACGTAGAGTAAATGTCGAGGGTGGTGGAAATGGCACCCATTTTTCAAAAGTTTGCTTAAATAATGAACCGAGTCATCTTTGCACTTAGTTTATAAATATAGATGTCTCGTTGGATAGCCACCGTGGTTAGCAGTTACCTGGTTTTTTTCTGACAAACAGACTTCACGCATAACGAGGATACCGTAGGCATTGCTGATCTCTGCTGTGCTGGGCGAGGGCACTGGCGAAAAGCTCCCTGACACGAGCGCTGGGGAGCTGTGTTTGCGTGAAGCGTGGGGGAAAGGATGCCGATCACCCGGGGTGCTGGTTCTCCTAAGAAGATGCTCCATGGTCCTGCCCGCCCCGGGAGGGGAGGCTGGCGCGGTCCCAGGCGGGGCTGGAAGAGCTCCCTCCGTCTCGGGCTCGGCACTTCAACGCTGGCAGGCTTTGTCACGTAAACCCCACCGCCACAAACTGATGCGGAAGATTAATCTAGTATACGCTGTGTAGCTAATCTGTTATCGCCTCGTGGATAATTTCCTATATTCCTTCTTTATTCACTGATCAAATAGCCACGGTGCTTAGATATATGCGGGCATCCCGTGGCTGCACTGGAGCTCGGTGCCTTCAATAGCGTTTACATGACAATGGGCTCCAGCGATGTCTTTGGGGTCGCTTGACCTTGATAACTCTACCTGGAGACCTGCTTTTAGCAAATTTTGAGATATTCAGTGTATGAGAATTTGGACGCAGGAGTGGAGATGTGCTCTGCTGATAGTTGAAAAAAAGAAATAAATCTCCAAATACACGATGACTCACATTTTGAGCCTATCTCACACTGCCGTGCTTTATATTTGGCAGTGGCCTCTGGTTTCACAGCCTGATGACACAAACAAAAGAAAATTGAAAGTTAAGGAATGGATTTAATAACTAGCAGTTGGGAAAAGAATATAAAAAATACCAGCCCCGCAAAAATTACTGGAAGTGAAAAAAGACTAAAGCATGTTTGATAATATATTTGCCATAGACATTGGATTTCCTTGAGTCTGTGAAACAAATAATTTAACGGGCCAGGTATGCTTAGGATTTTGAAAATGTGCACATTTTTCCTGGCCAAGATAAATATATCTTTGTATTAATAGATGTATTGATTAAAATTTGCAGCTTTAATTGCTGATGCTCTTAACGATTATTCATTTTGGTTCTTCAAGCATTTTAGTTGCTGGCAAGAGCACACAGATTGGAAACAAATCAAGAGACACATTTTTCTCCCAAGAAAGTAAAAGTGCATGTGTGTTTTGGCAATACTAAAAATACAATTTTTTTTAGAGACGTAAATGTTGTGTGTTGCATCGAGCTGAAAGTTGGATACCGGACTGAAAACAGATTTAGGACGTCCAAGTCAGTATCTTGCAATTGAAACCCATCGCTTGACTTTTTTATGTGATTAAATGAGATTTGTTGTATGATAGTTAACCTGCATGTGTTTGGAGAGAAGAAATAACGAGATTACTAAGATGGAAACTTTTGTTTTCGGTTGACAAAACAGAAAATAAATCTTCCCTTTAAGTCACGGCCAAGAAAAGAATTTGGGTTTGGTTTAGATTTTCGGGGTGAGACTGGGGGAGGCTGAGAGGACAGAGCTGTCCTCGCCTTTGCATACCGCTGCTTTTTAAAGCAGCCTTTGGCTGGGCTTTTGTAGAATTTAATTTGCATGCTATATTATCTTAATATTTCTTTCCAGTATCTTGAGAAACAGAAAAGGGCAAGGGGAAAAAATCACTGTAGCTTGATGTGGGGGGCAATTATTATTGTTTTTTATGAAATTAGAAATCCTTAGCTTGGCAATGTAATAAACACTGAAAGGTGAAGGGAAGGGTATTCTCTGTTTCGCTTGGAGCACACAAGTACCGGCTTGTGTAGTCTCAGGTTTTACACGCAGTGTACCTTTTTTACATAGCGGTAAATTTAACAACTGGTAGAGAGATTGTGTCTCAGCAGATAATTCGGGAGGGGAAATAAATTTGCAGGTGTATTTATTCTATTTGTACGAGTATCTCTCTGTTTCGCTCTTAAACACGGGAGTTGATCTGAATTTGGCCTCAGTCAAGCCAGTGGGAATTTTGCCACCAGCTCTAGTTGGGTCGAGATTTAACTTCTGCAGGGTTTAAATAGTTTACCTATGAAAACTTCACTTGAACCTTTCATTTTTTTATTTTTGACTTTGGAAATAAAGTCGCGTTTTGCTAGTTTCTACCAAAGGACCCATAGCTCTTTTATTTTTCATCCCTAAGCCCAATTATGGGCGTTACTCAGTTCTTGGAATATGCCTGTGAAGTGCAAATACCATCCACCCCACAAACAGAACAAAATCTGAGTCAGGTCCTCAAAGTTACATGATCAGCTTGAAAATTTTGATACTAAGGGGTTTTTTCAGTGAAACCTCTGGGCCTTTTTTTGCTGCCCTTTTATATATTTTTTTAAAGCCTTTAGTATTCAGGTTTTCCAGCTTTTCAGACTGAGCAGAAAGGTGACAAACGCAGTTGTTTTTCTTGAAAGAAGTCTATGATTGTCCTGTAATGACATGATTCCAAAAAAACCCGTGGCTTCTAGGAAAAAGCCAATGCATTGGGAGAGCTGGCAGTGTGAGGTACTGTCAGCGAATTCGATTATTCTCATTTACAGCCGTGTCGACCCCGGCAGAGAGACGTTAAGTGACTCGCCCAAGGTCAGCGAGCTGCGGGGCTGCAGTGGCGTTCAGGTGCGCGGCTCCCGCCGGGGTACCGGGGAGTTTGGCATCTGCATGTTACAAAGAAGTTGGTCCTGAGGGGCCGAGTGGCAAAACTGAGAGTAGAAGCCAGGATCCCTCGTTTCCAGCCCCGTGTCTTGTTCGAGCACCCTGAGTATAATTTTGTAGCGGGTTTTCTGCTTTGACGTTAAACATGTAGAGAGTATTTTTTAAAAAAACTATCATTTCTGACCAGGTTGGGAGCGGGGCCGTGGGGCTGGCTGTGCCCGAGTCCGGCCGTGTGTTACCCACCTCGGGGAAGGGGAAAACAAATGAAACCTTCCTGACTGGTCAGAAATGTGTAAATTGCTGACAAAATGACACATGTAATTAAGAGTGCTCCTGCCATTTTACCTTGTGGTTTACACCTACAGTGTTGAAAAAAGAGAGTGACTCCCACCTCGCTAATTACCATTATCACTGAAATGGTAGGGTTTGAGTCATTAGTTCCATGTGCATTTAATTAGAGGAAGGCTGAAATTGGATTTAACTTATTACTTTTTCATGGATCACTTTCTTGTCATCACTTCAAATTGGATTGCAGCCCCAGGTAACTAATTATGAGCGCCACAGGATCAAGAGTGAAAAAAAGGTAATTAGGAATAACACTGTTGGACCCTTGCTGGTAGTCCACTTGTGCTTGGGAAGAAATGAGAGCGGTATTTTGTAGTATTGCAGATTAGGGAGTTAGAGGTATGCGCTGCTGCTAGGAATCATGGGGGCCTGCCCCCTCCTATAGCGGTTTATACGATGTACAGCTGGGTTGAAGATGTTACAGCGACATGGTTCCACAGTCAGCTCCTTAATACCGAGATTAAACTTGTAAAAGCAACAGATCGGCTGTAGGTATGAGGCATCTCCACAAGCGGGTAGTCAGGGGTCCTTACGTACGTGATTACACCGGCGCTGTCGAGGCACTCTTGAGCCATGGTACGGAGCGGTTTAAGTACAGCAAGCTAGAATTGATAACAAATTAATGAACATATTAATGATCCGAAAAGATCGTTCCCATCCGACGGGGAGATATATCAATCAGGAGAACAACGGTGAGGTTGATGATGTGTATGTCAGGAATTTAGCTCGCGCTGCTGCCGTGATAAAATCAGGATGTTGCTTCTCTTTTGTTTGCTGGAGAGGTTTCTTTTTGTTTTGATTTCTGTGAGGAAGCCTTGCTTGCTTGGTTTGTCCTTTTTTTTCCCCCCCTCTCTTTTTTTTTTTGATCTTGTAGATATGATTGCCAAGTTCTGCTTTCTTCAGAAAATACTTTAAAACAAATTGTTTTATTTCCATGTGCAGAACAGAGTTCAGAACTGCAAGTAATCAATTTTATTGACACAGTCTGGAAAAAAATGTTGATGAGAGTTCAAGGATGTGAAAAGATTGAAATTTCAAAGTACCCAACGCTGAGTGTAGGAAAATTTCAGAAGTAGTTTCATTAAGGAAAGAAATCTATTGTGTAGGGATCTGCGAGAGGAAAGTCTGCTCTAGGACCTAATGATATTACAGGAGGTTGCGGCAGCTGATTTTTGCCTTTAGAAGAGGAAAAGTTTCTTAATTTCTCATAGTAGTGAATCACAGTTCAAAGGCTAGCACAATTTCCTTAAGTTGTTTCGAATGGCTTTTAATGCTCTGTTAATGTAGGCAAATATTTGTGACTCAGTGTTGGGTAAGTGATGCTTGCTCATTATTTCCTGATGCAAGCAAAGTGTAGGAAATTTTGTGAACGCCATGCAGAGATGCTAAATAGACTTCAGAGTAACAAAATTCGGTTACGGAAATTAAGTCTTTCTCATTTACTTGACATTACAAAATAAATCTAGAGATTAAAAGGTATTACCTTTAATACCGAAAAAGAGAATCTCCTTTAATACGTCCCAAATTGATTTACAATTTTGATACAGAATATTCATCTGTGGTTGAAAAGGGGGCAACCTGAGGTCGAGTGATGTAGTGTTTCCATTTTTCCATATGAGTCTTACTGTGTGTGATAAAAGCAAACTCCTTTATTTTGTCAGTCTGCAGGAATTTCTGATGAAGTGCAGGGGTCACTTTTCTGTCAATTTGAGTAGGCAGCATTTTTGAACTACTGTTTCCCCCCCCAGCCCGTGGCCCTGATCTGACACACGCGTGCACACACACACACTTAGAGCGCTGCAATCTGCAACTTATTAGTGCGCAGCGCTGGAGCCTGTCCAGTGGTTAGAAAATTTCCTGAAGCCTGGAATAACAGCAGTGGGTGCAAGTGCCATCGAACAGAAGTGACAATGAGGGGCAGTCCGGCCCGCCTGGCGAGACGCCCGGGCTGGAAAACCAGCTGAGATAGTCAAACGCGGGAAGATTGACGCGGTGCATCTGGGAAATGCTCAAAAAGTTGGGTTCTTGAAAAAATTACCTTCTGTGATCGTAAGACATCATCTGTTTTCCTACAGAGATTGTTTATAACAGGGTTTTCAAGCACTTGTCAAATAACCAGGAGTGAAGGAAACAGGCTAAAAATCTCTTACCGTTCAGATGAGTCCTGGTGTAGCTGGAAAAAAACAAACTCTCGTCATAGAGATTCGCAGCTTCCAAAGTCAAAGGGTGCCTGGGAGAGGGAGAAAAGGAAACGATTAGTCAAAAGCGACGCGGCGAGTGCTCGGCGAGCGCGGGATGTAGGTTGGGAAGGTGGTACGCTGGGGCGACGCGCGCAGCGATGTCATTACGGGAGTCGCGAGGTGAAGTCATACCTAGTAACTGTTTTTTGTGTTGCTTAGCTTTTGTTACTTAGCTGTGATATCATGGGCAAAATATTGTAAACATATCATGGCTATAGCTTGCTTGTGTAACAAAAGATCAGGAACTTTTATTAAGTTTGTTTTCCTTGTCATATTGTAAAAATTTATTATGTGTACTGTGTATATTAGAAACAGATTTGGGTAATTCTGTCTAAATGAAGTCATCCCAGCTATTTCCAGACTGTCTGTTTTTGGTTGTGAATAATTTTCATACATCAGATGGTTGTCATATTTAGTAGCTCTCTACATTTTAAATAGGACATATCCCATTTTGAACTTCCACGGACTTTAGCTGCCTCTAATTTTTAAGGGTATTTTGTTGCGGGAGTATTTTAAAGCATGGCCTGTGGCAGGGCAGAGCTGGAGCGGGGCTGGAGTTCCCCCTCGCCTTTCTGCATCAAAATAACAGATTTTTAACAACTGCAGTAGTACTTGTGGCTTTCAGCAGCACGCGCTGGGGAAGAGCCTGCCAGATACCTATTGCAGCTTGTCCCTTTGTGTTCACACTTTGCAACAAATATGTTAAAAAAACACTAAAGAAAAAGCACTATGTATCAAAAAATCTCCTCGGATAAAAGAAAACTCTCAAAGAATGCATGCTTCCCCCCCCCCCCCCCTTCTTTTAACACAAGTGTGAAGGAAGTTAATGTTTAAATTTAAATCATATACGCATCTACATAGCTGCTCAGTTACTGTGACTTTTTTATTTTTTTCAATCCTCAAAGTTCCTTCAGTCAGCGCGGGGAAGCTCTGGCGTTCCTCGTGCACCGACCGAGGGGTATGCACTGGAGGAATCTGCAGCAGTGATCACAGAGCAGAATTTTGCCCTAAAACCGTCAACTTTGCCAGAAATACTTGAGTTACAGCGATTTGTTTAAAAAGAAAGAAAAAATAAAAGCAGGAGAGAAAGAGAGAAGGCATTTTGATCTAGCTCGCTTGAGTGGAGGAGAGCAGCTGTTTGCCTCATGTGTTTAAATCTCTAGAGCTAATATTGAAGTTTCAGGGCAACAAGTGCAACATAACAGAGTAAGTAGAAACTAAACCCAGGGAAACAATTGGAAATGCCGCTTGGATGTGGCTTCGGAGCTTGACAGTTCTACAGCTGTGTCGTCGGGTTGGCAAAATATTTTGTGGTGTGTGCAAAGGAAAGGCTGTTGTGTTGCTGAAATGTTTTTATTTTCCCGGTAAGTGTAATCTGCCTTTTATAAATTACTAATCTGTTTAAGGTGTAACATTAATGGCGCATAATCTCAAGTCATTGAAAGCCTAGAGAATTAAAGTAGACTGAAGGCACAAGAAAGAAATGTACTTTGTGTCAGGATGAAGTTCGATGAAGCATGGAGAAGATGGAAGAGATTATTAAATAAACTTTGAGGGGAGATGGAAAAGGCACTGAAATCTCTCATTTTGAAAGGAATTAGTTTACTTGATTATATGCAACTGTATCACACTCAGGAAAGTATAAGACAAATGAAAGCAAAACAAAATTTAATTGAGCTATTATTTTGCAGACTTTGGCTCCGTTTCAGACAGCCTAATCAAATTGCGCTTTGCTCAAATAACTAATGTTAAATGCAGTCTACCAACAGATGTTTAAACAGAGACTAATTGGAAAATCTACATCCTGGGTTTAGCGTGTCTAGCTGAAAAAGTTTTGAAATGGTATTTTGAAGCGAGGTGGGAAGATGACGGGAGGAGCTCAGGTAGTGATGGGTGTCAGAGAGCGGCGCGAGGAGGCGGCGGTGCCGCGCCGGAGCCGCCGAGGTCACCAGTGCCGTACTTGGGTACCGTTTGCCCCTCAGAAAGCCATCCTCCGTCGCGGTACGTCGTGGGAGTCGTGTTGCAGCTCCGTAGCTCATGCCGTGTGCCAGCGTGCGTTGAGTACGTAATGGGGTGGAGCACACCGATTATCAAATCTCAACGCTTTCTTGCCAGTTCTGTCACCGTGGCATGCCTTTTTTAAGTGGCGCGGCTTCAGATAATATTTTGCCGTGCTTTAAGTTATTAACCGGTGTGGCACGTCTCAATTTCGAGCCTTTTACGACACGTCCGTGCAGCCACGTGGACCTCTGATGGGTTGCAGCACTGGGTTAAATAGCTCGGGCCAGGTTTGTCTGGGTTTAAGTGACAGCCTTCCGGGGAGCATGCTGGAGTCAAGGGATCCCAGGCGGGTTTAATTCCCTACCTCTGGTTTTTCTTTCAAATCAGCTTCACACCAAAGTCACTCCAGTAGTACCGACGTGATTAGTTCCAGTTTGCACAACGGCAGCGATCACACCGCTGTGATTTCTTGGTAGGATGTTTGGGTTTGTGCACTTTGCTCCTCATCAAAACTTTGGGCTGAAGAGTTATTCATGGTTTGTGTCCCGGGCCTTGAGCGGGACTGGTTTCTGTTGTGTAGGTGCAGTACACGTTTGCTGTGGAAAATTTCTATCCCAAGGACTTTTTTGTCCCAGGGAACGGTATTTTGTGCATTCAGACAACTTTGGGAAGAAACTGGTTTTTTATCTGTACAGTCATGAAGCAAAAGGCAAAAATCAGAAACACTTGTAAAAATTCTCCCACCTTTCATTGGGGAAAAAAAAAAAAAAAGAAAAATCAGTAGAAGTGTTTTGGCTAACTCTTAATAGCTTGGCTAAACATCCAAAGCAAAGCTGTTGGGAGATGCCGACCGCCAGCCTCGCCCCTTGGTTCATAGCCACAGTGCAAATTTAGTAATTTTAATCTTGTTGGTTTTGCTTGCAAGAACAGATGGGTAAAGACCCGTTTGGTGACGATCTGTCGCTGTTGCCACTGACCGCACTATTAATTGATGAACCTCCCATCTCCGTCCCAACGTGAGCTGCGTTCGGGCCAAAGTGGCAACCTGTCGCCCGAAGCTGGGCTGCAACCCATGCCTCCATTTCGTGTCGTCTTCTTCATGGGGTGGTTACTCTGGGATAAAAGCGAGATGCGACTCGGTGAGCAATCCGTAAAGTGTGTTCGAGAGGCCCGTCTGGGTCTCGCAAGGGTCTGTCCACTGTTGTCTCAGGGCACTGGCTCCTCAAGTTAGTGCTGGTGGTGTTGTACAAGCCTAGTAGCCGGTACGTAATGGGGAGCAGCCAATCTGAGCGTAAAAAAAATAATAACGCACATATATATATATTTTTCCAAATTTACCAATTGGAACCCTACAAAAGACAGATTATATTTTATGACTTGTAAACAGCAGGGCAGATATTTCAGGAGAACTGCAGACAGCTGTAATTTTGTGAATGTGCACAAATTACTTGGAAAACAAATACTCCTCTGCCTACACAGCTGTATTCACAACCGTGGACCAGAATGCCTTTTGCATGATGCTCATGCCTGGGTCTATGGAATATAATAATGCTCAAATGAAAAAAATGTGATTTAAAAGCAAAGTCAGAATTAATACTCGCTGTGAAAACCTGTATTACTGGCTGAGGTGTTGGCACGGGAATGGATAAACCACTTCAGAAAAAGTGAGAACTAACCAAGGCATGCGTTTACACTCGGATCGAGAGCTGAATGCTCAGACTTTTGAGATAAATGTGCCTGCGTCTTCCAGAGATGCCAGATGCTGCCTGTGGCATCCTCGAGGCTCAACGTTAGATTGGGTTTGGTGGCTAAAGAGGTCTGCAGGGCTGCGTCGTCACCCGTGGCGAGAAGGGGTGCGGGAAGAGGTGGGGGCTCCCCCGGCCCCACGGCGGCTGTGGGTCAGCGTCTCGCCCGGCCCTTTTCTGCCTGGTTATCTGCACCCAGGTGGATTTGCAGAATGCAACTGAGCTGTCGTTCACGTCATTTAATTGCACACTGGCAGTTCCTTCTGTTTATCCTTTTACTGAGTGATAAGGAGTTTATACAGGAAAGTATGAATAACAAGAGAGAAGGCAAAGAAAATCCCCAAAAGTAAAAACAAGGCCAAGGAAGAAGGAGTAAAGCACAAGTTGGCAAGAGCCAAAGGCCTTGCATTGATTTCACTTTTAACTTTTGTGTTTATTCAAAGGCTGTGGATACAGGTTAACTTCCTTTGCTCAATATTTATTGCTACGTTACTTGTCTTAAACTGGAACAATGAGCACTTTGTTGATTGGGTTAAGAGATTGTCCCATTTTATGCGGTCTCCTGCATCTCTCTCTGTATCTGCAGGTTTTAAGCAGTTTATTTTAATTTCAGATTTCTAACCCTCCGTCGTGAATCGCTGCTGTGCCGCCAGCAGCAACACTTGAGGGACTATTGTTCGTCTTTTCAAAGTGGTGGGAGCACGCAGCGGAGCCATTAGCTTCTGTGAAACCTGACCTTCCTTGATGATATTACACCTTGCAGATTCGGAGCAGGATAAACATTTTAAAGGCGAGGGGAAATATCAGATAGGTTATTTTTCATCAGAAAAGGTTGTAGAAATATTCCGCGCAAGAATTAAAAATAGGAAGAAAAAAGCCACGATGAGAATAGTTACCTCTCTGTTTGACAGCCATCAAAGATGCTGCCCAGATCAATTAATAGGAGAGTGAATACCTCCTCGCCATTAACCACGCTAACCCTTGAGCAGACAGTTGAGCAGAAAATCAGTAAAGTCACAGTGTAGTGAGTGATGACGGTCTGATCTCGCCCTAATTTAGCGATGACAATGATTTCGGTGCAATTAGGAATGGGCCCGTCCTGGACGGTCTCCCAGGCTGCAGTGCTTGGAAAGTGCCCCCAAAGTATCGGGGATTTCTCTCGGGACCAGGAGCATTAATATAATGGAGAACACAGTTAAGATATTTTTAAATCCTGTGTCCACAACTGGCACTACAAGGGAAGGTATGTTTATGACTTCCATCGCTGTTATTTTTTACTTGGGCTGGTTGCTTGGAAAGTGTGCTCATTTTGAGTCCTTCACTCAGCTGTGTCTACCCAGAAGAAAAACAAACCCATTTCTTCTGGGAGAGCCCAGCAGTGGACACATCAGAGCAGCAGGGCCAGCTGCAAAATTGTGGTGGTGGTTTGCTGCTAATTCTGCAGGAGTGAGCCGAGGGGACCACCCTGTCTTTAAAAAAAAAAAAAAAAGGGAAAGAAAAGAAAAACAAAACAAAAATAAAAGAAACACTTTCAGTTTGTAACTTTGATTTTGCTGGAAAAAAGCAAACTTAAAAAAAAAAAAAAAAAAGGCAGCAAACAGGCTTATTCCTTGCACAGGATGCTATAATAATTACTGGGGCAGTTTTTCCATTCCTGGTTGCTTTTGCCTCACACCTGTAGGAGGCCCATTTCTTTGCTTCTGTGCTTCGCCACCAAAGTACTTTTATTTGAAAACACGAGGAAATTCAATTTCCTAACACGCCTCTCAAGTCAGGGCAGTTACGGCAATAGAAGAGTTGCAAATGGCTCATGTGTGAACAGTTTAGGATGGAGCTATTCGTACGGGGCCATGCTGAGGTGCGGGAGAGGGAAGATAATTGTAAATGTTCTTGTGGGGATCTGATTGACAGCTTATTGTCTGCAGGCAGTTGAGTAAAGAATAGGAAATGAGATAAGTGTAGGGGATCTGGCAGGCTGCAGGCTCTCCCCACGGCGGCTGCTGCGCCGAGCAAAGCACCCGGCGCTCCCAAACGGGCGCCCGCGGCACCCCCCTACCCGAGGCACCCCCAAAGGGACACCCCGCAGTCGGTTCAAAACGCATGTGAGATGAGGCTGTGTCGCGTTTGCTGCTGCTGGGTCGTCTGAGGTGCCCAGAGGGGTCTCGCCCCCGTGGTCGGCGGGTTGGGGTGACCCCGGTTTGCGTGTTACTGCGATGCGTTTCCAACCCGTTAATGTGGGGGGACGGCAGGGACGACCCGCAGTGCTGGTGGATGCTCAGAAGCAGAACAACGTCTTCTCCCTGACTCAATAGATTTGTTAATGTGAGGTCTCTTCGGTAGTTTCACAATATCATGAGGTCTGGGGCCAGTTACGTGTGGTTTAAAGTTTTCATTATCCCACCTTTTTCTCTGGAGTGATGCATGCGCTCGGGTCCGAGTGCCCACGAGAAGCCCCCGATGAGCAGTTACATGTTGCAGAACTGCACGTGCTGAAGATAGAAATATTAAAAACAAATACTCCTCCCCCAAAATCTCACTGTCTGTATTTTTATCTCTTTGCCTATGAGCATTAAAAAAAAAAAAATATCCCAGCTTTGCATTGTTAGTGTAGGCTTCTGAGCCAGATTGTACTACAGAGCACACTGATGTGTCTTCCCCTGAGGTATGGAAAGATCTATGTGTGCTAAGCAGGTGTTTTCGTTTGTTTAATTGGAGCTGAGTTTAGCACAATATTACAGATAAATGAATTACACATGTTCAGTAATTCATAGAAAGTGATCGTTGTTTTGCTTAGGCACTTGTCTTCGCATCCAGGTTCGCAGAGGTAGCGTGCTGGCAAACGTGGACAAAGGTCTTTTAAAAACAAAAAACAATGTGTACATGAGGAGAGCCTGATGTCTGGTTGCTAAAACAGCACTAACTATTTCGTCTTTGTTTAAATCGTAACATTTTAAATTTAAATAGTATCCTGTTTTGACAAACTACAAAACCACAGGTCTGAAAAAGAAACGCACGAGGCCTGTGTCAACAGTCGGTGGCATCTCTGGGCAGGAAGCTTCGGGGTGACACACGCTGGCGGTGACGGCACCGGCGATGGAGAGACCCGGGAACCACCCGGAGGGCTCCGGGGCTTCTCCGGCGTGCTGCGCCCAGAGCAGCCGGCTACATGCACGTCGCTTGGCAAGAAGATGACTGGTTTGCTTCTACTAGTGTTTTTTTATTTAGTATTAGTCACTTTTTCCATCTCTTTGGGTTTTTCACCGGGCTTCCCGGGCCCAAGCTGCCACCCCCTTCGCAGGGGTGCTGTGGAGCAGGAGCACCTCCAGCCCCCCGCCACCGCTGACGGGTCTCAGGGCAGCGGGGCAGGACCCTTGGGTCCCAGGAAAGCCTCGGGTGATGTGCCTGGCCCCGCTCTCCCCGCCGAGGGGCACCGAGCGAGAGCCCACGGGGCGGCTCGGAGGTGCTGCCTTTTAAAGGACAAGCAAAACCGGTCGCTTCTTACAGCTTTCCTCCTGGATTTGAGTAGTCCCAGCCCTGGGCCAGCTTCCAAATGGATAATTACATTCAACTTACCCAAATTTCCTCTGCAGATTCAATTGTAAACTATTTTCTCGCTCTCTCCTGCCAGTGTTGTATATAACTGTGCTGCGCAGCATTAAACAACTGTCACGCGCAGCTCCAGAGCCTGTTGAGTTTTAGGCACAGAAGGTAAAAGGTTGTATCAGAACTTGCGCTGAACTTTAGAGAAAGTATTGTTTGTGCCTTTTCGGTTCATGAAGTACTTTGGAGCAAGCTTTTGGATTAAAGGTGTGGTTGGTGCATAAGTCACCGCTGTTAGCAGATGGTGCCAGCACTTGAGGCTAGTTGTGACAAGTGACTTATTCAGGGATGTCCTCTCTCATGGATGTCCTCGCCTTCAAGCCTTCTGATAATTGAAATTAAGGCTGTTTTGCTGCATTCCTCGTTCATCTAGGAATTTGTTAATGCATCAGCTGTAGAACTACTGTGTATGTTCCTTCTCTCCCACCAGCAATGGCTTCCCACCAGCCTCCTGCCAGGTCACTCCCCTCCATGGGCTACAACAGAAGGGTCTTGTATGGCAAGAGCTACGCTGATAGAAAAAAACGGCAGCCCTTACCCACGAGGGGACCCCTATAAAGCTGTGCCTAGCAAAGCCTGCGTCCTAGGGTGTGATCCAGACAGCGGGGCTCGGTGCGGCAGAGTGGCTTTCTAAAGGAAGCCAAAGGCACGTGGGGAAGTGGTGTGTGATCTGGGAAGTGCTCCTGCATCCTCCAGCTTAAATGGAGCCACCACAGTAAATCACAGTTGAAAGTGAGTTGGAAGCTTTTAAAACTGTTACTTGTTTGAGGCTTTTCCTGCTGCACGCGTCGGTATGGGATTGTTCTACAGGAGGCTCCTGGGACTTAATGTGTGTCCAAACCGAGCAGCAATCTCAGAAGGTTTGTGGCAGTGTAATCTATAAACTTTTAATTATGTATATAGCTGAGTAAATAGCTTGAAATCTCTTTAAACTCTTTGTTCACAAATGTATATTGAAAAGTGCCCATCCCACATGCACACACACCCCCACCCTTTTCCTTCCTTCCTTCCTTCCTTGTTTTACACCCACTTCCAGCAAGGCTTTGGCTCGTGGCATCCTTCCTTGTGCCGGGAGCCATGGCCAGAGCTCCCCGCGGGGCTGGCCCGGCCAGGGCTCGGCTGGACCACCGAGCCCCTCCGCTCTGCTGCCTTCCCGGCACGTGCCCGGCGTCAGAGGACGGTGCAGAAGCTGTTGCCTGCGTCTGGGTTTCCCACTTGACATGCAGCCCATTTGGGAGGCTGATTCTGCAGCTTCAAACACTTTAATGAGATGCAAATTGTTTGTGATGCTGCCTTATTAAATGTATTGTAATTTTAAAATCATTTGCTTGTTAATTGTATTTAAATAGATGCCACTTAGACAAGCAGAAAGTTTCCAGAAAGATAAATTGTTTTTTTCTTTTTACTATGTTTGAAAGCGGCCCCGGTGACTTCTCTCGGCTGCTTTGGTACGGCACTTTCCGAATGGAGGTGAGCCCTGGCCGCCCTCGCCTCCTGCTCCTCACCCTTTCCCTCAAAGAAGAAATACTCCCTCTGTTACCTTTCTTCTGTGAAACCGCAGACCCTTACGAAGGTAATACAGCGGAGTGGCTTGGGAGGTTTAGAGCGGAGATAGTGTACTCTCCCCTCCGTTCAGCCATGTCGGATCAGCCTAGGTCAGATTTTGGGGCGTGTGCGATGCGGATGCTGCTGCCCTCATGCAGGTGAGATTTGAAAGGATCCCGAAGATTTGGGGGCTGCTTACATCTTTTGGGCCCTTTGAAATTCCCAGCCCAGGGCCACCGAGGCAAGGTCGCCTGTCCTCGGCACCTTCAAGGCTCTGTCTTCTGCATGTTGAGATAAATGGCAAAGTTTCTCTTGGCTCCGGCTGAGCAATACGAGGTTCCTATTGACCTCGGTTCAGCTTGGGTTAGAGTTGATTTTGATCCTACATCGTTGCTAGTTTTGGCGTGGAGCAAGCTACACGGTGTCATTTGTATTTTATTTGTATTCGAAATACCGTCCTGGAAAATGAAAAATAATATTTCCCCGTCAGTTCCTTCATTCTTCTTGCGTTGGCTGGAGGGCCTCACCCTGCCACTGCTCCCGACTCTTGTTTTCCAGCTCCGCCGTGTTCAGTGCCGGACCCTCGTTTCGATTCTGCCTCGTTTTTCCTGTGACGTTCCATATTCCCTTTGTTTTCTGTTTGTATCTTTGTTGTGCGGCAGGATCAGTAATAATAGTTAATAATTAGCAGCTCAATAGCACTCTTCACCTTCAAAGCAATTTTAGGCGTTAAATCACTGCAGCTCTGCTGGCAATATTACAATATTGACTTGTTACTTCACCAGTGTCATAGAGGCAGCAAAAGCCGCATTTTTATGGAGGCCAAAATGGGGTCATTTTTTTTAGAGTACAAAATTGGCAAAAAATAAAATTTTCTCCTAGGCTGACACTTCGTTTGCCAAATTTCAGCATAGAGCCAATTTTTAAAGCTGAGTAATAAACACCTGAAAAGTTCTGGTTTATAATGGCAGTGCTGAAAAGCCATTAAATGAATGGCTCCGCTCTAACACAAGAAAACCCTCTTAAACTGTCGAAAAACCTGTAAAAGCTGGACGGAGGCTTAGCAAATGCCAGCTTCGCCTTTGAGCCTGGAGCTGAGGGACGCACAGTGAACCTGCGGGGACTGGTAGGGTAGATCATTGGGGTGTCCCTTCTCTATGATGGGGACATGGTCCTTTGCCCGGTGCGTGGTGGAGCAAGGTGAGCATCCTGTCCCAGGTGAGCAGCTCTCCAGGTCTCTCCAGCCACGGGGGAGAGGGAAGGTGAGGAGGGAGCGATGGGGATGGAGCTCCAGGGGAGCAGAGAGCAGAATCTCCATCAAAGTGAACAGGGAAGGCCTGGAGCAAAGGAGGAATCGGGGGATGCGAGGTGGCAGAGGAGGTTTGGGAGGAAACAGCGTGGGGACGGTGGGGAGGAGCAGCATGTCGGGAGACTGGGGGGCACATGCACGGTCCACAGCGACCCGGAGGGCCACCCCAGCAAGGTGGCAAAAAGCCCTGAAGAATCCCTGCTTGACTTCTTTTCTCCTTCGCCCAAGGGTTTATTTCTGCAGGGATTTTCAGGGAAGTGAGGGCAGCTCCGCTTCCTTCTGCCTGCGACCTGCGGCTCGCTGGCACAGGCGGATGCAAATGCCGCATCCCAGACGAGCACCGTACGTGCAGATGGCCGAGAGCAAGGTATCGAAACCCACCTCCCCGAGGCAGCGCGCAGCCCCTGGCCAGCTCGGACCCTCTCCCCTTCCCACACGGGGTCTGCTGGCGGACGGTGCCGCTGGGAAGCCGAACTGTAAGAGCAGCGTAGTAAAATAGCAAATTGACCAGTAAAAGAAATCAGTAAATGAAGGGAACGGCTATTAATGTGCCAAGCCAAGATGTGTAATTATACCCTAGGACTTTTCCAAACTAATACATGTTAAAGGTGTAAACCTATTAAAGGAGAGATTTTTCTGTACAGGGAACTTATGTAGGTAGAAGGATTTACACTGTATTTTATTCTTGTATTATAAGGTATAAGGAACGTTTGAGCAAATCCAGTCATTCCTATTATTACAATATCATACATTTTTCATACCATTTTATGCAGTTCTTCAAAAACTTTGGCACTAATTCGCTTTATATTGTTAGGAATTTTCTTTTAAAAACAGAATTCCTTTTCTCAAATAGTTAATTAGATTTTGAACTTCAAATACAGTACTTATTTTTTTTTCCTCCCAAGAATAGGGGTGTTAGATCCATTGTGCTGGCCAAATTACAGTTTGGATAGTTACATTCTCTCTGCTTAATCACCCTGCAATTTCATTCGAGTGAAGGATTTGGTGCCTCAGGTGTCCTGAATTCCTCCAGAGCTCTGTATGGCGAAGTTGCTGCCACCATCCACCCCAGAAGCGGCTGCATTTAACGGCAGAGAATTGTCGTCTCCTTCCAGAGCATAAATAACAGTTTCACTCGCAGAGATGGATTTTTGTAGTATTCCTCCATTGTTACGCTTCTCAGCGAGTTTGTGCTTTTCCAACCCAAGCAGCCCTGCCCCGAGTCTTTAGGCATATCTGAGGGATTCCTCTTGCTACAGGACGGCAAATTTGTTTTAAGAGGCCCCAGACAAATTCCTTTATTTGCTTGTTCACCCTTTGCCATGATGGGTGCAGTCAAGGAGTGGGTCCGGCTGCCCCACCGCATCCCCTCCTGGCTCGGAGACCTGCTGCCTCTCAGCATCATCTTTTTTCTTGTGTCTCAGGGGGGAGAGAAGGATTGGGATAAGCGGCAGCCGGATTTGGATAGGAAACATCCGTGGGTCATAACCCTTGCTCGCAGACAGGAGCCCGCTTTGCCTGGGGAAGGGAAGCGGGAGGGGAGGACCCTGTCCTTGACTTCAGTTCGGGCCCCGTTTATTTGGGAAGAAGTGATGGATCGTGGCATTGCGCTGTGAAGGGCCGGAGTGGAAGTACAAAGGAAAACCCCAAAGCACACAGTGAGCCCTGCTTAGTGCTGCACAAAGGGCTCTGAGCCGGTCGGATGACCCCAAGGGATCCAAGAGCAAAGTCCTATAGTTGGGGTGTTTGCTTAGCCTGTATGGCTGGCTGTTTCTTGTCTGTGTGAAACCAGACGTGCACCATCAAAATGACTGACGTGGCCGAAGGCCAGGGGATGGCTGTGCCGAAGCTGTGTCTCCTCCTGCCCTGCAGCGTGCCACCGGCTTCCCCTCCCGTCCCCCATCCTGCTGGGCTGAGTGAGGGGACGCTCCTGTCGCAGAGACAGCGAGGAGGAGGAGAAGCACCCTACGTGCATCGCAGGGTGGTGGTCGTCAGGAGGCCTCCCTCGCCTTGCCCTGCTTCCAAAAAGGCTTTTTATCCGTATACAGGGGAACCTGGGGTGGTAACCGTTAGTAGCTCCTCCTGGTAGTTGAGCACTGCCTTGCAATCAAGCGTACCTTGCAGGTCCGGTACGGCAACCAGAGGTCCTCTCGGAGCGCTCCTCTGTGTCCTCCTGCCTGCAGTAAGTCTTCTTGGCTTTAGCACTGTTTGCCAGCTTTGCAAATTGCACTCTTCTGCTGCTTTCCGACATTTTGAAGGTGCATTTGATTCCTGGAGCCGTGGTGCCGCTTGTTCATTCTAGAGCAGGAGCAGAGATCCCGGTGCCGCTTTCAAACTCCTTCCCCGTGTAGCATCAGCAGCACGGCAGCTTTTCCGTGCGCTCCTGTCTAACCACGAGGGCTGTTGCCTAAACACCTCTCGAGGAAATAATTCCAATTGTTCTGTTGCATGTACGAAGTTAACTGTTCTCCTCTTTAAAGAAAAGATGAGCAAAAGCTCTTCCCCATGGCTGCCGCCTTTAAAAAAATTAGAAGTAGCTTTTGAATGTTGGAGGAAAACTTGGAACTATGAGCCAGCTAAATATACTGTATCATGAAACCTTGGGGACCATTGAAATGAGAACAGTGGCCCATTACTGCTGCGAAGGTGTTTTATTGAAAATGCGCCGACGTGTGTCCCCAGCAGAGTGAGTAAAAAACGGCGAGGTGCCCACCGGTGATACCGGTTGCTCTCGCAGATGAACCAGAACGTGTAGTTTGGCACTCCTAGGCTGCGCGCGAGTAAGCGGCGTAACGGGCTGGTAGGCGTTTTTACATAAAAGGGCCCATATTTAATCCTATTTATTTTAATTTAAATCCCTGGCAATATAGGTGTGTGTGTAGGGGTGTGTGTATGTCAGTTGTTGTGGAAGTAGACATGGTTTTTCAGAAGGGGGTTCTTCGGGGTGAGGCGAAGCATTGAGTCTCCTGATGACAGAAGGAGATTACCAGGAGGGGGCAGCGCGTCTACCGCTGTATTTCTCGCCGGCTGTACCCGCACCAGCCCCGCACCGGGGTCACCCACCTCCAAACGCAAAGCCGGGGGGCACAGGGGCGCCCCGGCCGCAGTGCCCACCGGCCCGCGCAGAGGCGGTGAGCAGGAGACGGTCTCTCTGGGGTGGCCGGGAGTTCACTGGTTAATACTTAACGGGCAAAAATGTCTTTGATTGACATTTGTTTTGTTGATGTTTCATTCTGTGTTTTTTTTTTTTTTCTTACCATGGCAACTTTAAACATCATGACAAAACACCTCCTTTTCCCCCCGGAGCCATCGCCGTTGTCGTGCCCAGGAGGTTATTTTGGTAGAGAGGGGTTGTTCTTTTCAAGTGGAGGTGTTGCCATCTCCTACCAGATACCACCTCCAGTCTTTCCTGTACTGAGAAGGTTTTCTCTGTGTGAACACCGTGTTTCAACCCATGACAAAAAAATGGAGTTTTAATGGAAACTGCAGTGTTTCCTCTACTGTACGTGACATAAATGCGATGTCACATAATTAAGGAAAGTAACCGAGAACAGTTAGTGGTGATTACCTTTCAATATATTGTGTACTTTGGGGCAGAAAAATAATTTATGAATAATGCCCAAGCATACTCGGAACAATTTGCACACTGTGCTGTGAGTGATGCAGACCTGCTGGTAGAAGAGTGTGCTAATAAATTTTACTTTGTGGCGGAAACAAGAGATTACAGTTTATTAGGAAAGGAGATGGCAATTTATTAAGATCAATCAAATCTGAATGCAGAGCAAAAACGTTGCCATTTTTATTTATTTATTTATCTGGAAGCATGGGGGGGTGCAATTATACAAAATTTGTTGTTTACCTGTGATGTTTGATTCATTATTAATATTTTTATGTTTAGAGGGAACCATAATTTTGCTGAAATGTCTTCCATAACTCCTGCACAATCATATTCATAACTCACCTGAATGTTGACACATCCTGCTGTGTATATATAAATTAACTAGTAACACTGGCATTATAAAATGATGCATTAAATGAAGATGTGAATGGTAATTTAAAGCATGCCATGAAGTGAAATTTAAACCATTGTACAACACTGAGGGGATTTAAAGAGCCTTCTTCGTGCGGAATTTGCAGGGGCAATAAGGAAAATGACAGTTTCACATCAAAAAAAGAAGAGCAACAGGGACACAGGCGTTACTGAAATGTTAATTGCTTTGCTGTTCTGTTTTGCTAGAGACACCATCAGCCTCAAAATCACTCTTCTGCCTGAAGATACTTTACCGTGAGGGCATTAGCTTGAGATTATTAAAAATGACCAAAAAAAAATGTTTACTTTGTCCTTTTTCTCAGCACTTTGTGGGTAATAAGTTTCACTGTTTCCTGTTTAGTCAGTTGTTTTCCCCATTTGTTTTTGTAGGTCTTTCAAACAGCAACAAGGGAAAATGAAGCATTCGCAAAACAGGAAAATGTGATTTAACCCCACAAAAACGGGCCTGGGGATCCAGGAGCGGGAATAGTATCCGAGACAGCTTTTTCCCTCAGAACTGCAAACAGCAGATTGCTTTTAAACTGGCCTGGGGCTCTAGCCTGTGTGCCGAGCAGTGTCATTTGGCACTTGACCTTGCCAGGTCTGGCGTTGGCTCCAGCAGGCTCCTCCGTGCTGCACCGGCACCGGAGTTCACCTGAATTACTCCCAGATTTGCACTCGGGGAGTGGGGCGCAGGATTTGGCCCCCCATCTACAGGGACCTATCTGGCCCTGCCTGCCTGGGGGAACGTCCCCAGGGCACGAACAGCTGAACTGCTGTCTTAGGTAGAATTGCCTCCTATTGGGACTAGACATAAAATTTCCTAATTTGGGGCAGGTTAACTCTGCTTAGAGGAGGCTGCACTATGTGGATGTCTTGTCTTCTCCTCCTTTCTCCCCTGCCCCGCAGGCAGCTGGGGCTTTTCGATGGGCAAGGCTGTGGCCTCTGCATGGAGAGGCACCTGCAGAACTCCGTGAATAAAGTGTGCGTGTAAAATAATGGCATAACAAAAGCATTTATTCCACTGTATTCATCTTCATCGTAATGCGTACTCTATTCCTCTGACTTGGACCTTGGAGTCTGGTACCCAGTGATTATTTTCTTTCACCTAGGTGTTGATACCACCACTTAATATGGATCGGATCTCGTGGGCCCGCGGTGCCAAATAGCTGCCTAGTCTGCCATGCTCATTCCCAGTTATTTTTAATTTGTTACTTGATGTGTTCTGTTTTGAACATCCCTGTCTGATCGTCTCTGTCTGTGATGACTCTCCGTAATTGAATGGAATTAAAGTGGGAGTTTATGGTCTTTTAAAAGATTTTGCTGGCTTAGAAATGCATTATATTTCATGGTGGCCTTAGCAAGTGCTACTGTCTCCCTTACTAAGGGAATAGGCTGAAGGTTTTAGCCCACAGCAGACGTTGGCTGAGCTTGCAGGTATGAAGCTTTTATATGAAAGGGCATAAAATGCTCTAAAAATACGGCTTGCAGGTTCTGTGGCCAGCGCTCCGTGCTTAGACAGTGCCTTTCATTTTCCAGGTGTTTTGCAAATACTGGTCTGCAGAAGATCCTGAAATGAGTAGTATTATCCCCGTTTTGCAGGTGAGGAGACAGAGATGTTGAGGCCGTTGACTGCCTTTGAAATGGTGAGCGTGCAGGCAGCTCCAGAGCCAGGCCAGAAATTTTGCAAACTGAGCTCTCAGAAAGAGAGGCATCCTCAATGGGATAGCCGTTTAAAAACAAAACAAAAGAAAACAAACCCCAAAATGTCGAGGTGACTTGCCCAAGGCTGGAGAGAATTGTCAGTGCCAGAGCCAGCACTATGCTTCAGCTTTGCCTGTAGCTCACAGCCTCGTGCTCACCCTGCCACGTTACGCTTTTTCTTTGCCCCCGGAAAGAAGAGAAATGCCTTGAACAAAATTGTAGGCTTCATAGAGTCCCTTTTTTTAAAAATAAATGTAGTAAGACAGAGCTGGGCCCGAAGGCATGTGATCAGCTGGCGATCGAGGCAGGAGGAGGGCGCTGGTCTTTCGCTGAGCTGCGTGTACCTAGATACGGCCGTATTAGAAAATAAGAATTGAAGATGTGAAGTAATAGGGTGTGTGTGAGAAGTTTGTGCTGAGGAAGACAAGATAGATCAGAAGATTTCCAGGCTGGGGTCTGTGGAGCATCCTCTGACTGGTCTGCAGAGACTGCCCGGGTGTGCGGCCCCCTCCGCGTTTCAGCTGCAAAGGTGTGTTAAATGCACGGAGCCGTTTCCTTCCGATGCCCCTTGGCCACGAGCGCGGCCGGGGATGCTGCCACAGTGATGCTCTTGCAGATGCAGCAAGGAGGAGGAGGTGGACCGCGAGGGAAACTGTTGAAAAGTTGAAGTCTCTGTATTCCATAACATATTCCCCAAAGCAATCCGAGTTCCTCGAGATTACTTTGAAGTCCAGGACAGGAAGGATTCTCTTAAGCGCAGGCGATAATTATTACTAGCTCATCGCATGCGGTACCGGTTTATGTTACTATTGAGCGTCCAGCGTGTTGGAGTGTGTGCGTATTTATTTGCTTGACTTTGCGTACATACAGTACTTCTAAATGCCGGCTGTTCCCGTGCCCTTCATGTGCTGACCTGCTGGGTGCGTGTGTGCCCCTTTAAGAGGCAGGCGCTTTCTGCTTCATGTAGGCTGTTTCTGGCAGATTTAGGGTCTTGCAAAAGATGCCCTTAGTCCCTTATTAAATATTCATAAGAGGGTGGGGTCACATTTTTGTGACCTGAAAAAAATCCCATTAATAAATTTGTTATCTGACACGAAAACACTTTAGGGTGGAAAGCAATCTGTATCACATCCCATTTAACATCAGATCACAAGTTGTCAGTAAATTGGGTCCTTTGTCTTTGCTTCTTGTGAGGTTCTTTAGCAGCATAACTAATAGGGCCATTGTCTAACAGCCCTCCGCTCCTGCGAAGCAAGTACGGCTCTGCCTGGGAACGGTGGCAGGGCGGCTTCTGTCTCCGCACTTACGTGCACGTGAAGTAACTATCTGCACGAATTCTGTCTTGGGAAACTATGTGAAAATGTAAAAAAAAAATAAAATTGAAATAGCGGGAGAGATTTTACCAATTATTACTGCCTGAGATGAAGTGGATAGCAGCTTTTTGGGCAAGAGAAAACAGGTTGTTACGGGCCCGTGGCAGTGCTGGGCTAGAGGCAGCACGCTGGCAGGGTTGTGTTCGAGGACTGAAGTCTGGGGGACCACGAAAAGTCTGTCTTTGAGCTCGCCGGCGTGAGAGTTTGAGGCAGCTTGTTCCGAGTGACGTGAAACCGCTAACCCCGCTGTCAGAGAGGTGCCGCAGCCCCAAACGCAGCGTTTCGCTTCCGCTCCCCCCGAGGGCTCGGCTGCCTTCGGAACAGGTGCTGCGTGGGCCGCGCAGGGCCGGAGCCCCCCCCGGGGCGCGGAGGAGCCCCCCTCGTCCCCGGGGCAGAGGGGGATCCCGTTGGCAGGCCGGGCCCTGCGAGGGGCTGCTGGTGGCCGGGCTTTCCGTCACTGTTTCCCGGTGCTGAACCGTAAGGCCGGGGGGCGTGAAAGCCACTTTTCGCGGGCGCAGGGAAAGTTGCAGCGGGAGGAGGGAGAAGGGTCCCTTCAGTGCTGCGTCGCGGCCGCCGGCAGCGTTGTGCTCGCTGACGCTTCCCCCCCGCTGCTCGCACCCACTCCCCGCGAAACGGATTCATTTCGCGGGGGGGGTGGGGACACACGGGACACACGCGGGGACAGGACGGGGGGGGGAGGCGGCTTTTAAGGAGTTTGTCGGCGGGAGCGCGGGGCGCTGCGGGGCCGGTGGCTGCGGGCCGGCGGGTCAGAGGGCGCGGCGGCCGCGCGGTGCCGGCCGCGGGAGGAGGCGGGCTGGGCCCGCGGGGCGCCCCGTTCCGGGGCGGGGTGTGCGCGGCGGCGCAGGGCGGGGCCGCGCGGGTGGCGGCGCGCGGCGGCAGCCCGCGAGCAGCGCGCCCCGCCACTCCGCCCGCACCCGCGGAGGCTCCGCACCGCTCCGCCAGCCCGCTCCATGGCCCGGCGCGCCGCCCGCCGCCCGCCGCCGCCCAGGTGGGTGCCTTGCGGGGGACGGGGGGAGGGGGGGGGCAGGCCCGCCGCCGAACTGGCGGAAAGAGCCCGGAGAAGCCAAGCGCTGCTTCAGCCGTCGCGGGCTGGGCTCCGCGTGTCTGGGTCCGGGCTCGCTGGCCGGTCCCGCGGGGAGGGAGGTACCGCGTGTGCGCTTCCCAACTTGGCAGAGGCTTTTCAAAGTGGTTGTGATCGTTTCGCGTCTCGCCCGTCTTTGTTCCGACAGTTGGGGTGCGCGGAGCTGGCCGGGCGCCCTCACCTCGGTGCCGTAGTGGGGAAGAAGAGGCGAGGGAGGAGGGAAAGCGCCCAGGGGCGGGTAAAAGACTTTGTCAGGTTTAAATGTCAGGAGCTGGGACCGCTGCATGGATTCGCCGGTCAGTTTACCGGGGGGGATTAAGTGAGCGAGCTTTGCTTTGGACGTCGGCCGGTGCTGTGAACCCCGGCGAAACAAACGTAACGGGATGTCGATGCAGCCGAGTTGAGTGTCAACCCTGCGAGGCAGCGTTTCGGTGCAAAGGAGATGATTTTTCGAGGGTGGTGGTGGTGGTGGGGAGGAGGGAACCCTTAGGAAGTGGGTGGTAAGTTTAGAGCAAAGTGCATATACACTCTTCCTCTTTGGAATTAACTCCTTCAAAGCCAGCTTGTTTTACAAAACACCCAGGGTTTCGACTTGTAGTGCTGGTAGGGAAAAGTAAAGCCACTCGGTAACGCGACGCAGTCGTCGCGATGCGTGTGCCGGCGTTTGGAGCACTACCATTTTATGTTTTTAAATAAAAACAAGTTTGGTGGCAGGAAATGTGAATCATTCGGGGTGACTAAGATCTGTTTACGAAAACGACATGGTTGGATTTATTCTAGCAATGAGTGTTGAATTGCTAACTACAATAAATCGCTAAAGTTTATTTCTAATAGAAAGTAACTTGCGCAGGCTAGTTTGCCTTTTATAAATAAACTGAAATGTTAAAATCTTTTTTCACTTGGAGCAAAGCAGATTTTCATGCCTGATGCTCCCGGGCCCAATCCTGGAACGACTTGTACGTGTGCAATAGCTATAATAGGAGAGGAGCCTCTCTCCCTCTCTCTGCCCCCGAAGCAGTAAGCGCTCTGCCCGCTAAATTAGTATTTGCCGGATCGGGCCCCTCATAGGTATGTTTACTGCGCAGAGCTCTCAGGCATCTTGCACAGCTTTACATCAAGTTAAAAAGCAATTCTGTTTGCTTCTAGGTCTTTTAAAAGTCACGGCTAAAGTACGTGTTTATATGTGAATATGTCATTAGAGCGTGCTTCTGTCTGGTTAAGAAACGGCTTTTGTTGATGGTGTATTTATTGCAGTAGCAGCCTAGGAAGTCTGTAAAAGCAGGCACTCTTCTCGCAGCCAGCGGAAAATCTGCTGTCAGAGGGCTTTCAGTGATCTCCTGTGACTACTTCCAAAAAATTTCATTGATAAGGCTGCAGAGATGAAACCCAAATCCTGCCTAAACGGAGTAGTTGCCTTGGCCTAGACGGTGATAGAGCTGAACTGCAAACTGATTGGTCTGACACTTTATAATCAAAGTTGATTTATTGTTCATTAGTAGTGCATTAGCCCTTTCAGGCAAGACAGTTATTTGTGTAGTGGCCTGTCAAACAAAAGACCGCTAGCACCTGTCATTTCTAAACCATGAGATAAGCAAGCAGATATTAAGATAATGCAAATAGAAATACACTGGAATGAGGTAAAGTTCTAGCAATTTCCCCGTAAGAAATACTCTTTTATTTAACGTGCTCGTGTTGGGCACGTAGAGGACTTGGAGTACAGAGGGAAGGGGTTCCCCTGCACCGGGACCATCAGGAGGAGACGGCGTTAGCCATGAGCTGGGCGTGCGTGGCGTCAGGCTTCGGGGCACCTCCGAGGTGAGGAGGCAGCTGGGGCAGATAATGACTTGGGAAAAGCCGGTCGCTGATACGGAAGGTGTGAACGCTATTTCCTAGCCCTAATTTAATTTTGTTTGATTTGGGTTTTAGCGTGAGAGCATGATTGAGGCACTTGTGTTTTGTCCTCGACTCCTTCCTCCTCTTCCCAATGGACAGATGTCATGAAATGATGCTCTTACTGGCAGGGGTTAATTATATGAAAACTTGATGACATCACGGCAGAGCTGTGAGAATGTCAAAATACATCTGCTGCCATATTCAGACATATTGCTCTCCCTCCTCTCCCCCTATATCAGCTCCCCTCCCCTTCTCAAAAGGGAATGATCTCATGACATAAACCAGAAAACAACACAAGTGTCAAAAGAAAACAAAATTAGTGAACTTTTGTCTGCCACCATAGAAACGAGGATTAACTTATGTTATTCCAGAGCATGGAATGGAGACTATCTGCATGAGGATATATAGTGTATTGTCTTCTGTGAATTTTCATTTGACAGGGATTTTGGAGGCTGTGATCTTAA
Organism: Phoenicopterus ruber ruber; assembly: GCA_009819775.1. Lineage (NCBI taxonomy): Eukaryota > Metazoa > Chordata > Aves > Phoenicopteriformes > Phoenicopteridae > Phoenicopterus > Phoenicopterus ruber. Next base: position 5,665,966 of record CM020224.1, read on the forward strand.
TTAAATCTCAACTGACTCAAATAATGCATCTAAAGGCATGCAGTGTTGCGTAACCTTGCTGAGTTGGTAAACCATAAATCATCAGAAAGCTTATGATAGGAAGGGCTGCTTTGAATTTTTTTTGTTTGCTACAGTTGGTTTGGTTTTTTTTTTTTGTTTTTTTTTTTTGGTCTTGTTTAACATACACTTTACTGTGCTGTACCACTGTGCCCTCCCTTTTTTAAGCAGCGTTATTTTTGCTTTTAAAAAAAAAAAAAAGCTCCGAGACATGCTCTGACCAGTCACTCAGCTGAACTAAAGAGAAGTCGTAAATATAATGGGATTGACAGGGAAGAAATGAAATCCCAGCGCTGGCTTTCTGGGGATCTCGCTGCTCAGAGGAAGGTGTGGGTGCCTCACGTTCTTCTGCAGCTGGACGAGCCCTCTACACCTTTTACAAGTGTGACTCTTAGCCCCATGCTGAAATTTATGCTGGGGCGTAAATAGTTATCAGACACCACTGTGGAGTCGTAACGTTTCGCCCCTGGGTTGTAATGGGTCACAGATGGATTATTGCACTAATGGACGGTGGGCTTTGACGTCTGCGCAGGTTGAGTCGGTGGTAGTTGTGTGCAGGGAAGAAAAGGGTCGCAACAGTTGTGTGGAGAAGGTTAAGGGGGATTTTTAGGCATTGAAAGTGACGTAGGGCAGTCAGAGCGATCTCTTACGCAGCATTTTACCCTGGCAGTGCTCGAGCACCGATGTTGCTTGAGAATCATGTTGATTTTAAAATACTGAAGCTAAACAAATTACTATTTCAGTGCAAAATGCTTTGTTTTCTGTATTTGTGGTTGCATGCCCTGGGCAGCTGAAGGAAAGGTAAGGGGAGAAGGATTTTTGCATTCGAAAGTTCAAGGAGTTGCAAAGCTCTTGTGCTTTCTTGCTCTATATTTCTTAGTCATTCTAGAGCTGCTGTAGACAAAACCTAAGCTGGAAGGACACAGCACTTGGATTTACTTTATGAAAATGTTTCCCGGTAGCAAGATAACTTACTGATGTTGTTTTCTCCCCTCTTTGCTAGGGAAAAGCAGTAGCAGGGGTAATTTTATCAACACCTGCAAAACTAGATTGTGGGAAAGTCCTGACACCATAAGCTAAATTTGTTATTGTTTGGTGAAAGGCTTGGCTGGTTTTGAGCAGTTTGTTTGTTTTATTGAAAGCAGAACTGCATTACTGGAAACTACTTTGCTGTAGTTCAGTTAAAATCTCCTTTACTGTTTTGTTTTTATAAGGTGCTTGCTTGCTCAGCTTCGCTTTCCAGTTATAAGGAAAGGGAAGAAAATACATCATGCGTTCATCTGCAGATCTGAAGTGGCCATGTAGAGATTGGGGAGAGAAGCAGCACTGGCAAATATCTCTTCCCCAGCCTTTTTTTTTCTGCCTCCCTTTTTTTTTTTTTTCTTTTTCTTTTTAACCTTTCCAGCACGGTTTCCTCTACTAGCAGGAGGATCTGTAGTTTGTACTGAAGTTGAATGAATGTTAGAAAACCCTGACTGAATATTGAACAAATAAGTGGAATTGCTAATTGTTCTGTGCACTAGTTTCGGATGGATTTGCCTTCATTGATTAGGTAAGATGCTCTGTTATTTGGGAGGGACAACACCCCCTCCTCCCCAAACTGACAACGGGTTTTAATTTTTAAGCTTTATCTTGCCCTTAAATCTGAAACATCATTGTTCAAATAACTGAGAACAAGGTAAACCAACAACATCAAAAAGGTCGGCTTCTGTGATTTCTCAAGGGCTTGTTATTTTGTACTTTCCAATTCTATTTGATGTCTTGACAAAACAAGATGACACAAGGGAGAATACATTAAATTTTGATTTTCATCTAACCTGTTACAGTAGTGGCAGCTTAATTTCTTTTCCTTTTTACCGAAGACGGCTTTTTGCACAATTACTCTAATTGCCACACCACTTTATGAGAAGGTTTCTTTACGGGTTTCCCATTTGCCTTGATTTTGCGAGGCATTTTTTTGAACGTGCTTTGACCTTTAACACGGCGAGCTTGCTGGTTGGAGTGTGTCTTCATTAGAAGTAAATCAGTGAATGGCAAGATTGTCAAAGAAGCAACTGATGTTTTCTCATTAGAATCTAATTTGCACCGTTGTGCTTAGCTGTGATGTTCAGCTGTAGGTGTCTGCCATAGGTGTGAAAAACCGCACATTTTAAGCAAATAAAGTTTACAACTGTTACAAAGGCTACGGTTGCAACCAGAGTGGCAAAGCCTCACCGAGTGTTTAAGCAGAGCTCTGTTTTGTTTGGGAAATAAACAGCATGATTTAACCAGGTGAGTATTTTTCAAGAGCTCACGGATTTTTTCAGCTGGCCAGGACGATGTGTGTCTTCTCAAATGCCCCAGGTTCGAAGAGCAGGCAGCTACGGGTTCGACTCTCGCAGGAGAAAATACTCAGGGAGTGGAGAGAGGGCTCATCCTTCCCTGGAAATCTCTGTCGGGAGTTGCGGTTCTTCTTAAAGATCTGCCATAGGGGGGGAAAAAAGCCCCTCTGTATAACACTTCCTTTTTGCTCACATGAAATTCCAGGCGTATGAAATGTTGCCGGTTCAATCACGGTCTTTTATTATTTAATTAAGCTCTCCTTAATGTATGTATGAATTAATACACAAATGTAAGGAGTCCGACATGATGATCTTTCTCAGTATATTAAGGGTGTTTGGGAGAGAGGGTTTCAAGGGGTTTTCAAGGGCTTTAGGGGTATTTCGGATGTTTCTAAGCAGGATTGCTTTTGGTTTATTTGAGGCTTTTTTGGCAGAATATGTTGATCTAACATTTCCTTTCCTAAACTCTGGAAAAAAATATGTTGGGTTTTTTTTTTTTATTTTTAACTGAATCATTATAAAATATCACCACTGTTTGGAACCATGTACAGCAGGTTATAATTTTTCCTTTCATGCTGGAGCGGGAAACGAAACCGATAACTTTTTAAAATGTGAAAAATGATGATGATAATCTCAAGGTTGAAATCTCACTCGGGTTATTAAATGAGTATTTGGTTGTGTGTGTTCCAGTTTAGTCTCTATTTGACAAATGTTAGATGTAGAAAGGATTTAATTTATGTAAACTTTATATTTTTATGCAAATTAAATGGGTATTTATTATAGCAGAAACAATTATCCTGGCACTTAGTGAGAAACCTGGTATGCATGAGAAGTGGTAGATAAGATCAGATGTTTCATTCTGTAAACAAATATGAAAATATTCCCGTTTTTCCTTAGCTAGAAGAGAATACTGAAGGCAGCAGATATCCTGACATGCCGGGGAATGTCAGAATAGCCCATCATACTGCCTTCCGCGGGTCAAAGAGAGATCTTCCCTCCTGATAAAATACAATAAACAAAATTAAAATAATAAGATGCTAATTTAATTTTAAAGACGATTCGCCCCCCCTCCCTCTTTTAATAGGGAGTTGTATTGTTACGGAGAGAACAGTTATGCTAATAACAGACTACTTAGCTGATTTTACATTAATATAATAAACATTACCTGTCTTAATGTGTTGTACTGTATTATGGCAAAATAACTAAGTCTAAAAGAGATTCCATTTTGCATAATGAAGCAGCATTGCAGTTTCTGCGTGAATAATTCTAACAGCGGCGTTTTTTTGTTGTTATTTTGGAGGATGAACTGTTATGTCGGAAATGTTTGAGCCTCGGGATGGAGGCAGGTCCTGCCTTCAGCACTTGGGATTTTGCTGGGCTCTGCTCTGGCTTGTGGCATCGTGCCTCTGTGATTGCCAGTCTGTCAGTGGTTTATCTTCTCCTGTGGCACGAGCAAAGCTGGTTTGCATTCTTTCGGCTGAGATTTTTTTACGTTTCAAATGTATTGCACGTAATAGCTTTCTAATACGACAGCTCGAGTTAATTGTTTGGTTTTGCCTAGCCGTATCTATTTTTATTTGTAGCCCAGTATTTTTAACTGTTCCTCAGCGACTTGCTCTCTCTGTGTTCGGCTATGTTTTGCTCCGTTTAACTTTTATCACAAAATCTTTAACCGAAGAATTGCTGTTTGGAAATCCAAGGTGCCTGGTATGAGCTCTTACCGAAATCAAGTTTGAACATACATCGCAGGAGAAAAGGATTTTCTGGCAGAGTTATTCTTTATGAATTGAGGAAATCCTCCCCGTCTTCCCCGCGCGCCTGCTAACAGTTAACAGGACCACAGCCGTATCCAACACCCAGGGCACGTTGTGTGAAAATGGCATTCTTTTATTATTTTTTTTTTCCCCCACTTCATACAAGATTAAACTGCTTGAAATTATTTAGCTAGTATTTAATTATATTAAGATCACTGAAAATGAGGGAATGGAGATGATTAAATAGGACTAAATCATTTTCATCCCCGTGACCCTTGTCTGGGTTGTATGGAGGAGTGACAAATGCATCCCTGCTGTAACTCCGTTGTGAAGCTAAAGGTGAACTTGGCCCAAGTTCGTGGAAGTTTCCCTTGGTTGGTCTTGCCAAAATACGGCGTGTTTGCAGAGCTTGAAAGTGGGGGTGGCGGAGGGGGCTGCGGGGGACGGGAGGGCTTCGGGGGACGCGGAGAAGCAGCAGGCAAAACCCTGGGAGAAATAGTGTCTGAAAACAATTGTGAGCATTAAAGACATTTTTTGCCGTTGATGGTATTAGCATGTCAGCAGGTCTATACTAGTACAGCTCCGAAAGCCAAATTGCAGCTGTATTTTTACCTTTGCTGCCAGGTTTACATGCAGCTGGGTATCTACCACACCCTATTGTTATCAGTCAACAATACCAAAAGTAGTTAATTAATCATATCAATAACAATAATCGTGTTTCATGTGGAAAATAGAAATAAACAACTTAGAAAAAGATGCTCTGCATGCTAACTTAGCATTCTTTAAATATATCTGCCATTAGTTTAATTTGAACTTCAACTCCCTGAAGGCAGTAAGACAGAATTATTTTAGTTCTTCATAAACTGCCTTCTGTGATTCATTGTTAACTCATAAAACACGCTCATTTTCATGTACTTAAACAGTTAAGCCATTTTTAAAGTTGGTTTGTAATTTTTTTTGGCAACACATTTAAGTTGACATCTGAGAGATAGAAATCTAAAATTAATTTATAGCCCTCAGTTTAGGTTTCATTTACTATCGGACAAAATATCAGAAATAAATATTTTTTTATCTAACGTAATGTAAAGTATATTGCACAGTATCTAAAATAAAGTTTAGTTTTGACTGAATACACTCAAAAAGGGACCCATAAATATTAGAGAGCTGTAGTTAAGAACTTACATGACTGTTTTAAATACTATTGATTTAAACCACTGGCTAGATTTTATGAATCAAAGTGTAATTTCCAAGCTTTGGCTATATTTCTCATCGCTAAAGCACTCTCTCTTGTGTGCCTTTAGCAGCTTTCCAGACATTCAACACGGGATTAAATGATAGTAGTTACAATGATCAATAGGTTAAGACCGGTACAATCACTCTTACCGCTAATGACCTCGGTAGTAATGGGTAATAAAGTGTGGGCTATAATAGCCTATTGCTGGTGCTGCATGCCCTTTGATTCCTAGTATTACCGGGGACTAGCTACATGAAAAAGTTGGACGTTGGGAGTTAAGAGAGTGGATATATAGGCCATCATTCTTAACTATTTAAAGTCCTCCAACTGTACGTGTGCCCACGCTTGGCCGGGGCGTGCGTGCCATTTTTAACACAGTAGTTTCTGGTTTATTTGAATTTGTTTCTAAAAGGTTTCCGTAAGTTGCTTTCGTGATAAGCTGGAGTACAAACCTTGGCTGGACGCGGCCGTTAGCCGTGTTTATAAATGGAAGGCAGGACCTTCTTTAGAGGCGCAGATGTGCTGTGAAAACGCGGTTTCAGATGGTGAAAGGAAGTTGAATGGATCGGCGCAAGCTTGTACTCCTAGGTGTGCCATATATATATATATATATAAAAAAATATATACACTCCCCCCCCCCCCCCCCCCCCCCCCCCCCCCCTTGCTGGTTAAGTGCTTCTGTTCTCGCAAAGAGTGTGCAGCTAGGAGATTCTTCGTCGGAAGGTACATGGCCAGTTTTCAAAGGTAGGGCCAAATCCTTAGATTTATCCCAAGATAAACGTTCAAAAAAAGCCATGGAAGTGAATGGGAGTTGTCTCTGCATAGCTGACGGCAGAATGCGGCCCTTCGTATTAATCACCGATGTGTAGGGTTTACAGCACCCCACCCTATTCCTGTCTGTATCCCTGCTTGTCGTCATAAATCTGACTGAAGAGTATTTGTGTTGTCTATCTTCCAAGAAGGGCACAGAAAACATACTTAAACATGCTTCCTCTTCTGTTTGCTCAGTCCAACTTCAATGAAGGGTAGTACAAACCCGAGGGTAAAGTAAACTTCTCTGGGGATGAGAATAATGGAGGTGAGTCATGCTTCGGGGCGAAGATAGTGACGGCGGTATTTAATTAAATAATTTTCTACTCCCAGAAAAGTTTTTAAAAGACTACGTGTTAAGGTGTTCTGAATTAATGGGAGCACCCATCCTGATGACTCCGTCCGTGTCCCCGGAGGTGGTCCTGCGTGGCGAGGCGGTGGCACGGCGCGGCACCCGGCCGGTGGCTTTCCCGTAGGCACGGGCAAGCGGCGTCGGCCACGGGGGAACGGCCGCTGGCTTCGGTGGGACCGGCGTTTGACCCGTAATTAAATCTCCATTTGCCTGCGTTCACACCTGCCTGGACCGCATTAGATATGTGGGAAGGCGCCGTGCCACGGGGAATACACAGAGGACCTCGCCGCGTCTGCATTAATGGGATGTCGGAGGCGTGCGAGCCTTTGCGAGACTTTGCTCAGACAAATGTTTTCGAGGCAGCGTCTGGCCCTGGCACACGACGTGTACACAACAACACGGGGAGCTGTGCAGCGTACATGCATCTGACCTTCAGGAACCATTTTTAGTTCATCAAAATTAGTGATGCTGAGAAATCAGGACATCAGTGCATAATGACTGTGAAATTAGGAATGAGAGCTTGCTATGCAAATGACAGGACAAATCATGTGAAAAAGTCAAGATAAACTGCATATTAAGACATTATGTTACATAAAATTAATACTGCATTTCTCTCTTGCTTACTACTACACTGGAAGATTTTTTTTTTTAAACTCCTTTATCTTCTGATCAGCTATTGTCTGCTGATTTTTTAAAAAGTGGTGCACAGAAAAAGTGCTAAACATATTATTACCTTTTATTGTAATACATGAGATGACAGGAGATCCTTTTTAGCAAAGTATATCCTTTACTGCTTTTAGTTGTGTGCTGTCACGTATTTGATTTGAAACTATAGAAAAGTAAGGTGCTTAAATATTACTGTTAAAACTCATATGGGTTTTGTCTTTTCCTCTATTGTTTTTTTTTCCTCCTTTTCTTTTCCTTTTTTTTGGGGTGGAGGGTAGAGGGGTGGGTTTCTAGGGAAATAGTCTTCTTGCATTACTAGGACTGACAAAATGGTTCTCATGTAGTCTGCAAATTAAACACAAGTGCAGTGATTATTTTGAATAGCTAAATTACATTCTAGAAAGCTTGCAGAATTCATAGCATTGTCATTAGGTATCCGCTTGAATACAATTTGTGTAACCTTGGCCAAGACAGCCTGTCATTTTAATGTCAGTGTTTTATCTGAACAAGACATCATCCTTTCAGATACAGTGTACAGGTTCCTTGCAAAGATGCCCGTGCAGAAACGTGTTAACAGTTGCAAATATGAAATGCTATCAAGTTCATCACTGTAGCTGTTTGTCACTGAAATGTCATGGAAAGCGGCTTTTAATGGTATCTCACATAATATGAAAGAATTGAAGACATCTGTATGCTGGGTGAATATGGAATGGTAAAGACATCGTGGTAGGGCCTTTCTGTTAAAATTGCATAGGAGTCTAGTGCTGTTATTCACATCACTGAGCCTTCCTTCAATTTTCTTAAAAACCTGTCGTAATAGGGTCTAGATCCCATCAGCGCGGGATACTCGGCTGCTGGATTTCTGTGCGGAAGGGAAGGGCTTTCTGGGAGGGAAAATAGAATCATAGAATGGTTTGGGTTGGAAGGGACCTTAAAGATCATCTAGTTCCACCCCCCTGCCACGGGCAGGGACACCTTCTGCTAGACCAGGTTGCTCCAAGCGCCGTCCAGCCTGACCTTGAACACTTCCAGGGATGGGGCATCCACAGCTTCTCTGGGCAGCCTGTGCCAGGGCCTCACCACCCGCAGAGTGAAGAATTTCTTCCTTATCTCTAATCTAAGTCTCCCCTCTTTCAGTTTAAAGCCATCACCCCTTGTCCTATCACTCCATGCCCTTGTCAAAAGTCCCTCTCCAGCTTTCTTGGAGGCCCCTTTAGGGACTGGAAGGCTGCTAGAAGGTCTCCCCAGAGCCTTCTCTTCTCCAGGCTGAACAAGCCCAACTCTCCCAGCCTGTCTTCATAGGAGAGGTGCTCCAGCCCTTGGATCATCTTCATGGCCTCCTCTGGCCCCGCTCCAGCAGGTCCATGTCCTTCTTGTGTTGGGGGTCTCAGAGCTGGATGCAGTACTCAGTTGCTTGTAAAAATAAATAAATAAATAAAGCTTACCGAGGTTTACCGTATTGTTTGCTTTAAAGAATTCCCATCGCAATAATGTTTTGTGAAAGGGGAATTTAGTTGCCAGGAAAATGTGGTCGGTACCTCTGTGCCTGCTGCTGTGGCCTGTAAGGACTCTCTCGCCTTCAGCACCCTCGATGCCAGGCGTGGGCTCCCTCGCCCCGGGGACAGTGGGTAGCGTGGAGGAGCTGCGGCGATGCGGTCTGACCCCCTCTTTGCTCTCCTCTTGCACTTCAGGTTCCAGTGTCGGTGGCTATGATGACACCTCAAGTGATCACTCCCCAGCAAATGCAGCAGATCCTCCAGCAACAAGTGCTAACTCCCCAGCAACTCCAAGTCCTGCTCCAACAGCAGCAGGCACTCATGCTTCAACAGGTAATTGTTTCCTTAACAGCTGCTCAGGTGGCCCCTATAGATACCAGAGGGCTTTTGCCTCCCGAAATGTTCCCAGGGAAAGAAGCTGCCCACATCTCGGGTCCGTACCTCGGAGCAGCCATGCGATGAGATGAACTGACTGCTCTTTTGTTTTTAATTCTAGAAATAGCTACTGGAAACAAATCCAGGGAGCAGTGCTAGGAGTGTTTCCAAGATCAGCTAAATAATACAGATGCATATTTAAGTGTCAGGACTTCGGCAGATGTCCCTGTTGCTTTTGCCTGTATGCTGCAGAAAGCATGGTGTGCCCTGACTAATGGGAATAAGCAAGGTGGTAGGGCAATACTTCCCATTTTAGACCTCGTTATGTCCATCTGGAACCGTAAAGGACTATGGAAACGGTGGCAATAAAAGTGAAGAGGTTTGCAAGCCTTAATCTGTTTGATTTCAGCCAACGTATGCCGCGCGGTGTGTCAGTGTTTCGCACAGCCCGTGGTCCTTTTCCAGCTGAAAGCTGGCCGCCGACAAGCCCCGAGGCCCCGTTATCGCAGGGTACGGCACAGCGGGGGCTCACGAATCCCGGGCGGGCGTCAGCATCCCCCCAGCCCGACCTTGCGTGCTCCCTCCTGGCTGCCACGCTGCCTCCTGCCCGCGCCGGAGCGCTGCCTGCGCGGCGCACATCTGGGGAGCAGGGAGGAGGAGAGTGTTTCCCAGGATGTCTATGCATGTATTGAACAACACTTAATACAGTCAAACCCTATCATTTAGAAAGCATGTGTGTTTCACAACAGAGATTCGCCAGGCTCTCTCAGCAAGGGCATTTTGGCTTTGTTGTTACAATCAAAGGTCATTCCTTGCCTTATTTTAATTAGTTTGTGTAGAAAATGGTATGTTTTTCATCAGTTCATTTTGGAGATTACTTTTCAAACGATAATGCCAAGAATAGTCAGTGTGCACTGAATTTATTGTCGAGTTTCAAACTAAAGGTCAGACCATTACAGATAAAAGGATGCTATTTTTCAAATCACAGTTTGTGTGTTACACCAAAAGGGACACTGAATTGGCTCTCCACTTTGTTACTTACCGTCTTTCCTTTTCTTTGTAGCAGCAGCTTCAAGAGTTTTATAAGAAACAACAGGAACAGTTGCAGCTTCAACTTTTACAGCAACAACATGCTGGAAAACAGCCTAAAGAGGTACAGACAATACCCATTTTACTTTCAAACCGCAGATCCCCGGGGACTGTCTAGTGGCTATTAAACTGTCATTCATCTTATAAATGATTGCACAACTGAACTGACTCTATCGGGTCTCAGCTTTCAGATTTAGAGTTATTGTCCTGTTTTCGCCTGTATTTTCCTGTGCTTTCCATTTGCTTGCTGCCACATATTTTATAGCAGGGGACCATGCCTTGATGTTCGGTATGAGTACTGGAGCAAGCATCGAGACTTGTATCTTGGGAGAGTGCTTTTGGAAGTTAGTTATGTTGTGAAGGGGAGGGGGCAAGGCAGAAGGCCCAGATACGGTGCTGTCCTCTCTAAACCGCGCAAAATGCCGAGAGACGTTGAGTTTGGGCTTGCGGTTTCCAACCGGAGAGGTTCCGGTTGCACGTTCCTCGCAGCATGGACGTAGCAGGAGGGACCGCACCGGACAGCGAGGGTGGTGACACCGAGAAGCGAGGTCCGAGGCGCAGAGGTAGCGCGGGAACGCCGCCTGTTAGCGGCGCGGTGGCAGGAGACCTCGCTCTGATGCCACCGCGGTCCGTGGCAGGAACGGGACAGACCAGGGTGGTTTCTGCCTGTCCTTTAAATACACTTTCCTTTCAAAATACCCGTCACGTCCTAAACTTTCTTTGTTGATTTTGGTGTGCTTAAATTTAATTTTGCTGTAATTACGTTTATTTTTAAGGCACCGAGTTCACCCCTCTAGTCACAAGGAGTTTGAGACTTTCACGTTTAATCTGACATCAGTGCTGGCTTGGGTAGATCCTAGAAAGCTGCTGCCTCCTGGCACGAGACGCTGCGTGATGTCCTGCGATAGCGGCAGCGCTTGTGCGTCGCTTTGCAAGTGGCGCTGCTCGAAGCACGCACCAATTTCTGCCGCCCCCCCCGAAATTTCGGCAAATTGTGCCACCTGTGCCAAGTTTCAACCCAGAGTGAATTTTTCCAGCTGAGTTATAAACCCCTGAAAATAGGGGGGTTTATAATGGAAACGCTGACACAACCTTAACCATAGCGCGCTTACGGGCGCCACTATAATAAAAAGGGAACAGATTAAAAAGTGTCTAAAATGTAAATCTAAAGGACTAACAGTAATTAAAATGGAAATGGCACGGGGAGGGAAGGCATGTAATTGTGAGATATCACTGTGCAGAATGCTCTCAGCTTTGTTTTGCTGGCTGTTTTTCTAATTCAGTAGGGCTTACTCATCAGTGGCAGTTCAATGCGCGTTAATGACTCTGGGATGCAGGCATCACTCTGGACAAAGAAATGATTATTGTGCGGTCAAAAGAAGTTCAAAGACAAGAAGGGAATTTCAGTTTTTTCCTTAGAGATCCACATTCAAGAGCATATAAATTAAGCCAAATGTTAAAAACCACAGTCTGAAAGCTGACTTCAAAGTCACAACTCTCTAATTAATGAACTGCGAGCTTCAGTTTGGACAAGTCGTGGTTTGATGCGCCCATAAATCAACATGACAGGTCTGTTTCACAGTCTCAGACAGCGCTTGTCATTGAGTCACATCAGATGTAAACACAGCAGAAAAAAGAGGGAATATGAAGGAGGTGCAATTGATCAACAGAATTGGTAAAAACCCACTTTTGAAACGCATTATGCATGATCACAGGAAATGGCGATAGCCTCAAGAGGCTTTCTCCTTCTGCTGTTGCTTTTTTGAATCAGATTTCTAACAGCCTTCAAAAGGGAGAATAAGAATTATGGAGCTTCTCCCCTGTGGCTGGCAGGCAATAACCCCCTGTTGTTATTTTGTGCTTCTTTCTTTTCAAAGGCGTCAAAATTTAGTTTTTTAAAGATCTTTAACTCTATATTTGAAGACAAACAATAAAGGGCTGCCACTGTCATTCTTATCAGTTACCAGGGATTGTATTTTTTCTTTCTGTTGCCACTTCTTATTAACCTCTTATTTGGTCTATTAGACATAGTTTTGAATGCAAGCCTGCATGCTGGGAGAACATGAAAGTTCAGATGAGCTCAGAGGGCAGATAAAGAAATTTGAAGGGGAAAGTTACACAGCAGAATGAACGATAAAAGTTAACTCTTCTAAATTGCTGTTGTCAGACAGGAGAGCATCTCAGACACAAAGATGAGGGCTTGGAGCTTAAAGAAAAAAATACTTTGTGTTAAAAAGGACGAGAAGGGAAGTTAGACAATGTGATGGCATTTCAATATCTAACACACTGATTTACTGTGGTCACACTTCTGATATTACACTATCGAAAGCAACAATAAGAAAGGACTCCTTCCTGTTTCGAGAAGAGCATTTTAACACGATAGCTGTTAAGAGAACAAGGGGCCCAACTCTCTCCAGCTTTTTCTAGGGTTTTGGGGGGGATATTTTTGCTGATGGTTTTAGTAGAGGCCCGTTTCGACGACGCATTTCATCCCACAGGTTTGTTGAGCCCTGTTTTTCCTGCCTTAAGGAGGTTATTCTTGCTGAATTAGCATGCAAGCGGTGGTCTCCCCCCCCTTCTCGTACGAAAAACTGGCGGTCGGGTCACTCGGCGAGCATTGCCGCGGTGGGGACCGGCGGCCGCCGCGCTAACGAGGGCCGAGTTTGTACCTTGACAGATGGAACGAGCGTATTCACGTACCGCATCCCCCCAAGTCATTTTGTTAATGCCTCGTCCTATTGTAGCATCGCGAAAGAAGAAAACCACAGCAAACCTCCCCAGCCCCGCTGGTGAAAGGGATCCAGCCCCACGCGGGACGAGGGCCGGAGCCCAGCGAGGTTTCGGGCGGGTGCTGCTGGAGGGCTGGGCGGCGCAGCGGGGCAGAGCTCTGCACGGCGCCCTGAGCCGGGGCCGGAGGTCTCAGCCCTGCGCCCCCGCAGTCGCGTCTCCCCGAGGCACGGGGGGCTTGGGAAGGATCCTGCTCGGTGCCGTGGCGCGGGACGGAGCGGGGCGTTTTCCGAGCAGGGCCGTTTGTCCTCCGGCAGTTGTGACAGTTTATGTTAGGCAGTAGGGAGTAACCTAAGAAAGGAAAACAGACCTTTGACAGAAGCTTTAGGGAGGGGATCAAAAATGCAAGTTTTATCAGGATATTTCAGCATTTTAACACTGACTACTGACCTGACAACAGGACTGCACTGAGACCTTTTTTGTATGCATTCAATTGTGAGAAGTAAACAAACTGCCTTGTATCCTGTGTTTGGTAACTGGGTGGGGAGCGCAGTTTGGCAACGTGTCGTGCTTTTAAATTCTTTCTTGGACAATGGGCCTTGTATACTTTTATATCCTGGCTTTTCAAAGTAGAGAGTGTTCAAGAGCTTTTCTTAGGATAGCTGAGAAGACGACCAAATGGGCATCAGTCAATTTATATAAAGGAGGGTTTTTTAAAAAATAAAAAATAAAATGCCAGCTTTGCACTCAGGTGGCAAGTAGGCAAAGCACAGATTACTGTAACTAGATTTTTTTTTTCCTAATACCACTTATATATATAAAAATATATATTAAAATCTATATATACACTTAGAGAATGAATATTTATGGAGGCAAACATTACTTTAACTCAATATAACTGTTGCTGGGGCTTGCATTCATCTGGTGCTGTTGCAAATAGTTGCAACAGCTGGATCTGTCTGAGCAAGCTGTTGCAAAGAAATGAAAACTCTCTGAGTTACAGAATATCTAAACACATAATTGTTTAACTGTGATCTTGGAGCCCTAGATTTTCTTTGGAAATAAAATAAATCGACTTTAGAAATAACTAGACTGACTGACTGTCAGTACCGTCGTGGGTACGCAGTTGGTTGCAGTGTTAAGGTTGATGGGGCATGGTGGTACAAGAAGATGGGGGCCAAGCCCCTGGCTGGTGTCTGTCTGTCCTGCTCCTGCAGCTCCGGTGGATTTTTTTCCCTGCCTGACACCAGTAGGGGATGGGGCCGGCGATCCTCTGGCTTGGTGTCGGGGAAGGGCGGCAAAAAGCTTGGGATCTGGCTGGGGTTTGTTTGTGAAAGTATGCGGTTTTGTAAGAGTTAATTTTCTTTCCATAATTGTTAGCCATAATGTGTATAAGACCTCCACCTTGATATGATTCCTAGCAGATTAGGGATATTAGATAATTTCCTTCTATTTATTGTACTACTGCACTGTATTATCTTTCTATCACTCAGATAATTACTAAGGAAATCTACATTAATTTTTTTTGGCTAGCACAAGGAACTGCTAAACACTGGCATGATGTATTGATGTTTTACACAACAAAAGTTTTCCTCCTGTCATTGTACAATAAATAAAAAGATATTTATCAAAATGCAAAGCCTTTCATGGATTTTAAAGAACAAAGCAAATAAAATACAAGATGAGCATGGAAGTAAAACCTAGAGGCTTCCTTAACTGAACAAAATTAAGGACTCTGAAGCCTGGAGTACTGTACATATTAAACACTCACATTCAAGTAAGATGTTGTTTGCTAAATTATGAATGTGTGTAATTAAAATCTAGTGGCTGTTTCTATGAAAGATTTACAATGTTATTTCATCGTTTGTCATGGCTAATTAACAATATTAGATGAAGTTTTTCTTCTTCAAAGGTCTGATTTTTTCTCATTTATTTATGTCAGAAGTGATAAACAGAGTAGTTAAAAGCTTCTCTGGGTACAGTAGTGAGAAAAGCAACATGTTCTTTTACACCTCGAAGGTTCAGGGTTCACATCCCTGTGGAGTAAAGCAACTCCATCTTCTTTCTAGTGAGAATAATTAAAATTTTCAAAGTGCAGAAGTATCAGCCTTAAATACAGCACAGAATAATTCCGAACGTAAGAGAAAGTATTGTGGGGCTTGATGGATGAGTAAGAGAGAGTAAGTATAAAATACCATAAATTAAGCCAGTCCTATTGCCTTAATAGTTGAGACACCCTTGCATGAGCAAACAGAGCACAGTGCAGGGTTGTTTTTCATTACATCTAAGTGTGATGTGATCGTGTGGTGCGATTCTCATGTTATACATGTTCTTTGCCTCGAAGAATTACCCAGGACTTTTAACAGCTGCCAGCAGCATTTGCTTTACCCACCACTGAAACGCAGCCGCTTCTGGGGTAAAACACGACCGCGTGGACCAGCGTGACGACGCTGCGTACATGTTTAGTTGGGATGGCAGGAGGGATTGGGGTAGGATGAAAGTAACCGCTGGCGGTGGGACTCGACTGCACCCTGTGGTTAGCTCTAGCACCTAAGCCTGCCTTGGGGTCTTTGATACGGGGTGGTGGGCTCCCTAGCTTGCCTTGGTACCGGGTGACTGCGATCAGAAGTTGAAGTGTGTTGAGACAAAGAGCCCTGTAAATCCTCTGTTAATGGTTTGCTCTGTATTGACAAATGTGTATTTTTTTTTTTTCCTTTTCCAGCCCCAGCAACAGCAGGTGGCTACGCAGCAGTTGGCCTTTCAGCAGCAACTCTTACAGATGCAGCAGTTGCAACAGCAGCACCTCCTGTCTTTGCAGCGTCAGGGGCTGCTAACGATCCAGCCCGGCCAGCCTACTCTGCCTTTGCAACCCCTTGCACAAGGTAGGTGAGGGGTTTGGGAGCTGCCGGCTGTCTGGCAAAGCGATAGTATGCACGCACATGCACACAAAATTGTCACTCAGTAAGAGAGAGAGAGAGATCTCATAGGCTCATAAAATAATAAGCACAGAAAAATCCTGACAGGCAGGGTGGGCATTATGAAGATATTTTTTGAGAAGGACAACACTGAAATCATGGACCGCTCTGGCTAGCGGGAGGCAGGCGGTTGGGAGTTCGGATTCAATTTGCACAGCTATAGCCGGTCTGGCGGACTCGAAGCTGCTGGTTGTACTAATCTGAACTCGAAATCCTTCACAGGAGGCGTCTTAATCGATCTGTAGTGCTGGGTTCATGGCTAAGGACAGTGTGAGAGCAGCTTTTCCTTTTTTAATGTGTTATTTGGGCCCTTTCTGGTTCCAGCCCAGTGCGTAGGAGCTCTGATCCGCATGCTGCCGAACTGTAGAAATTTGATTTCCCTTTGCTGCAGCTGAGAGGGAGAGGTGGCAGTGTCTCCTCTCCATGCCTGTTTACATGGCCTTCGTTTCACTGCCTGTGTGCATCATAGCTTCATTCCTCCCTCCACGCTGAGGCAGATTGGGATTAATTCCGTTTAATGGTGTTATTGACAATTAGATCCTCCTACATCTTTATTCAGTCCTGCACTCTGCAAGAAGTTACTGCTTTGCTGAAATCCCTATTTGTATTTTTTTTTTAAGATATTGATACGTTGAAAGCAATAAGTACTTAAATGACAATACTTCTGACAGTGATTATAACTTGGGGTTTTTATTCATTCTTTTCCTCTTTGGCATGAATTTTTTATTTTTTTTTTTTAAACTGGGTTTGTCTGCAAGCCTTGGGACTTTTTAACAGACTTGCCTGAGCTCTGGCTGCTGTGACTAAGGCAGATTGTTCAAAGTTGGCATGGCTCAGGGAAGACTAGGTCTTTCAACCATGATGCTGGTATTTCTGGATAATCATGCCTTCTCCTTCCCTTGCCCCGTAGTAAATTTGAACATCCACCTCAACAACTTGAGTCAGCTCAAGTTGAACGACTTGGGTTCTTCAGAGCAGCCTTAGGGCTGGAACTAGTTGCTAAACCCTGTAATGAGTTTACATTCAGCTCTATTCAGTTAAGTGGGGGGACGGGACAAAATTGCTTCTGTTCTTCGCCCTCCTTTTCTGTGTGTAGCTGCAAAAGGAGAGCGAGTTGGCTGGTCAATAGTAACTGATACGGATAAAAGGAGACAAAACTAGGGAGTGGAGTCTGCTTTGCCATGGGGCTGGCGTGGTGTGTTTAGGCTTATTTTTGCTAGACCCACAAAGGTATTTGAGCGCCTAACTCCTGTCTTGAGAGGCTCAGCTTTTGGGGACCTGACACCTCCCTCTGCGAGACTCGGTTTAGCTTTCCAGCATCCCAGAGCTGGACACCTGGTCTGGACTAGTCCTGTGCGTGAGTCGGAGGCTGATGGGCGGGAAGGAGGTGCCTGGTTGGGAGCTGCGGGATGGGGCCTGGGGTGGTAGCTGGTCAGCGCCAGCGATGCGCGGTGTGATGGGGAGAAGGCGTGAAACAAGCCCAGGAAAAAGGGTATGCAGACCAAATGCCGTTTATACTCGCAAAACGTCGTATCATGCGTTAATTACACTTCAGATTTATTGTTGGAAGCATCCCAGGCTGTTCCCACACACCCACCGGACTCGAGCTTCAACCTTTCTAATTTTTCCCACAGCTCCTATACTATTAAGTTTGCTCGGTAAGGTTCATTGTATAGTACATCAGTTAAGCTGTCCAAAGGAGGGCAATTGGGCAGCGACAAGACACGCTCACGTGTAATGTGAAAGAAATGAATGTGGTGATGCATGAAGTGTAATCTGTGCGGTAACACATCGGAGACACCAGTAGGTAATTCAGCCGTCGTGGCATTGATTGATATGGTTAGCAGGGTAGTGTAACTATTAGTCCTCGCGAAGCAGCGTATTTGAAACCTAAGGGGTGCCGACTTGCACGCCAGAGACGACACAAACATAAGCAGAAAGGGCTGGTTCTTGCAGGGAAATGAGCTGCGAGCGTTGGGGGCGGCTGGAGCCGGGGGCTCAGCGGCGGGAGGAAAGAGTAACTTGAGAATTCAGGCAGGTTGCAATACAGCACGATATTTTATTTTTTTTTATCAGAGAGACGATGGCTTAAAACTGATGTCATTATGAGGTTTAAATCAACTTTCTGCTTGCTTGAACGTGGTCACCTGGGTATGGAGGTACAAGGACACAAAGAGGTTGAGCAACTCTGTTTGTCTTTGAGCCGGTGATACCTGGGGTTGGGAAATTGAGTTCCGTGAGCAGTAATCTGTCAACTGTCCCCACAACATACATTTTTTAAACCTGTGCCTACATTTTCTTTCATAATGAAGGGGACTAGTTGTCCTGAAAAATGCAATGAAGAGCCAGGGCTATAGTTTAAAATAATTGGTAATGGACACTTCTTATTTAAAAAAAAAAAAATGACATATATCAAGCCCTTTTGTTTTCAGAACAGTTTGCAAGACTGAGACAAACACTGTAAATGTGCGTATTAAAAAAAAAAAAATCATCCCTCTAGTAAATGTAGCTATGAATTCGGTTAAAAGCATTTTGCTTTTATTCTTAAGTATCTGTAATAGTAATAAATGTTCCTAAGGAGAGAATGCTACTTCATAAGTGATATTTTTGTTATGTTTTTAGAACTAATACATTGTTTAAAGCTGTATTTTAGTTTCATTTTAGTTTTTAGTGCTCGCCTATTGTCTTACACAAAATAGCACATCCTTTAATGTTATATTTGTGTAATCTTTGCTGCTTTGTATTGAGACACATCTATAATCTAGATTTTACATCTGTACATAGTAGCAATTTAAAAATAAACCACATTTCAGCAGTGTTCTGAGCTGCGAGAGCTAGATCTTTAGTATCTGCAAAATGAAACTGCAAATCACACTTCAAATCACCAGCAAGCGAAAATAATAGGACTGAGACATCTGGGTGCCTGATTGCTCCCGCAGATTTGGCAGTTTCAGGTCTGAATCCCGTGACTGGTACGTACGAAGTTGCAGCACCGGCAGTAGCGATCTCGGGTAATTGCAGCGCAGTTCTGGGAATCTGACTTAAAATTTAGCTCTCGCTGTTAAAATGAAACTGTTAAATGGTAAATTACATAATTTATTGCGAGTGTTCGTGGATCTATTTGACTTGCTTTTACCATTTGTTCTATTATTTTATTTAACCATTTTGCCGGGTGAGTAATGAGCGTACCTTTCAGCTGCCCAGTTTGACAGGCTGCTTAGGAATTCTCTCCAGAATTATTCTAAAAGAACTAAATCTAGGGAAGGAGGAGGAAGGGGGTTTTTTTAATTTTATTTTATTAATCAAGTGATGTCAGTGATGCGGTCATTTTTAAGTGACGGGTTGCGTGCAGACATGTATGACGTCACAGTTAGCTCTTTAAATTAAGTGTCACCCAGCCTGAAATCCTCCTTATTATCCCCAGCATTCTTCCCCCACACACAACTGGGTGGGTTTTATTTTTCTTTCGATATGTGGTACAGTTGTTAGTGCTGATGGGAGTTACGCTTGTATAGGAAGTTAGACCAAACCCCTTGACTTTCAGAGGATGGCCAGGAGGTATAAATATTATCTGTGTGTACAGTTTAACGGCTGTAACACTTGCAGGCTTTTCCTTGGGATAAAACATTAGTAGATCCAGAAGTGACCGGGAGGAGAGGGGAAGGGGAGAGGAGAAAGGGGCGCAGGGAGAGGAGAGTGGGTGCTAGCCTGTCTGTCAATTAAAAACCTGCAGAAATCCAGATAAGGGGGGGGGTGGTAAAAAAAAAAAAATATAAATGCCGGTTATTCTTTCCCTATTTGCTTATTCTGGAAAATAAAAATAGGTGTCGACTCATATGGTCTCATATCAATACGTTATCATCAACAGACAAGTCTATTCACTATTGTTTCAATTGAGTAAACAGTGGTGTAAGGGTCAGCCGCGCTCGCAGGTAATTGTTGGTGCGCAGACAGTCCTGTCAAGCCTGTTAGCTAAAAATACAGCCCACGCTGTCACTTCGCAAGGTGTTTGAAAATAATAGCCCCGATACAGGAAAACAGGACATAGGCTTGTGTACTGACCTTTCTCTTTGTTTAATTTGCTCAGAGGTTTAATTTCAGGGGACAAGTAATAATTGAATATGTCTAATAACTAAATGCTCATTTGGGACAAAATCCATCAAAATATAATTGGCATTTGGGTCTGATGAAAGGAAAATGACGTGGCTTTAGAGGAACGGATGTGTCCTAAGAATATCTGATCACTTAATGTATAAATTGAAGCCTCTTTCATAATATATATTAATTGCAGATACTTAAGGATTTTAGCATTTTTTTGTAGTGAACCGTTACCGGAGACCAACTGTTTTTGTTAATGCTACTCTCGGAAAGGCGGGGAAGGTTATTGGTCTGTCGTGCAATAATTTACTCCTCTTTGATATGCAAACGATCCACGGTGAATATAAAAAAATCCTATCAGACTCATTTCACAGTTCTTAACCACTTAGATTCTCTGGAGTCTATCGCCTCATTAGACCAGTGCTCTCCAAAGCTAGCATAATTAAAATCTTTAACAGTTTAGCAAAGTAAAGATGTTTGGCTGATCACGTTGAGATGATTATCTATCCATTGTATTCTAAATGACAAAAATAAATTAAATTTAGACCTTGGCATTTTTTATTATGTGTTTCAAATGAATATAATGCATACTGCCTTCTCTCTTTTTTTTTTTTTTATTTCAATACCTTAGGTTTGGTGAGATACATGCCTGTGTGAGCTGCTGCTATAGACTCAGAAAATGGCAGGTTTCCTTAGGATAGCTCCAGTGCTCCAATACGCTGAAACAATGAACAGTCATCCAAATGATGATCTGGAAGCGCAGTGATGAGAAACCACTTTAAAAACACACAGACGCTGGCTTTTATTTTTTTTTTTTTCCCCCTGAATATTTAAGCGATGCGTCTCTACTGCTAATTTTTTCCCATGGCCTTCTCTGAAAGAGCACTGAAATAGTCTTCAGTGAGAGAAACTTGACGTGTTTGATCATGTCACGAACATCAGCTTTATCCAAAAGCATGATCTCAGCGTGAGCCCGTGTCGCGCGCGGCTCCCCTTCCAGCCTTCGGCTCGGCCCGCTGCAGTTGGCAAAGTTTTCCCTTGCCTTATTTATTGAACGCGATGTCCGAAGCCTGGTGTCCATTTTGGCGCAATTAAAAAAAACAATTTTTTTTTATTATTATTATTTCTGGAAGCTTATTTTATGTTTTCATTTTACTTTTGAATGGCTCATTAGCATTGATCTAAGAAATGACAGTAATAATAGTGTTACTTGTATAGAAAGTTACACAGTTTTTCAGTAGACACATCCATCAATTAAGTGAGCAGTTCGAGAAACCAAAATTAATGAGAAAGATAGGTGTGTTAATGAAATAATCATAGTATAATCAATTTGACTGTTAAAATTTGAAAAGCATTTCAGGAAGACAATATGAATTCATAATTTATGTCTAAAAGTGATTAATAAAAACTGTATTTAATAACAAAGCTATTTGTCATCATTTAAAACTTAAGCACAAAATTAGTCATATTGTGGTTCGTGTTGTCATAATAATAAAGCTGAGTATTTTTTTTTCCTAAGACCTTACTTTCTTTTTAAAACAGGTTAGAAAATATTCACTTTCCTTAAAAAAAAATTAAAATAAATAGTATATCTTTAAAAAAAAAAAAAAATCTCTCCAGCTGACTGTAGAGTAGCCCTTGGCCACCTTTGCTGTCAGCCTTGCTGTGAGCTCGGGGCAATTTCTGCCTGGGTAAGGACTCTGGAACTGGGCCCTCTGTAATTTTAATTAGAAAAAATACTAATAATTAACATGGAGTTTGGGGCAGGGGTCCTGTTGCGTGGATCCCCCGGCCCCACACCCGGGTTTTGCCTTGCATAGGTATTGCAGATGTCACACCGGAAAATAGCAGAGCCGTGCAGTGTTCAGTATTAGCCTTTAGTTATTAAAAAAAAAATACATGCGCAAAAACACACACACATACACACACACACACAAAACTAACACTAGGCTTTGTTTACTGACTCTTTGATTTAATTACTGTTTGAAGACGGCCGAATTAGCTGTTAATTGATTTAATTATCCAATTTGTTTGTTTCAGGCATGATTCCAACAGAACTGCAGCAGCTCTGGAAGGAAGTGACAAGCTCGCACACAGCGGAGGAGGCAGCCAGCAACAACCACAGCAGCCTGGACCTGTCCACCACCTGCGTCTCCTCCTCCGCGCCGTCTAAGACCTCCTTAATCATCAACCCGCACGCCTCAACTAACGGACAGCTATCGGTCCACACTCCTAAACGGGAGAGGTAGGTGCCGGTGGGGCTTCCACCCGCGAGCATCGCTGAACAGCGTGCCGAAACGACGGCGGAATTGTTGGGAGCGGTGGCCAAGTGCCTTGGCCTTGGTTTTGGCCTCCACGTCTTGCTCGCTCTAGTTTTGGCGTGGTTGAATAGAGTCTCCACTGGACAGAATATGCTCCTTTTGTTCAGATCTTTATGGCTTGTTAATTGGATCAATGTGGGCACAATTAGCTAATTAGAAGTGCATTGGATAAGCGTATTGGGGGAAGTGTAAAGAGTGTAAGCTGGTTTTTTGAGTTTTGCATCACAGGTGGTGTTGCTCTTGATGTGCTTTGGGTTTGCAGGCTGGAGGTGAGGAAAAAAAATCTGTTGGTCAGTACAGACTGTTTTACCACCTGCTTTTCTGCCAAATTTCAGTGCCCCATCTCATCTAACGTTTGCCTTTTTTTTTTTTTCTACTCTGTGTTTACCTGCTTTCACAAGACAGAATAGGCTTGAGTTCACCAGGTTTCTCTAAAACAAAGTGGATTTTTTTTTTTAAGTGCTGATAAAATTAGCTAACTGGTGTTGTTTGGCTTTTAAAAGTGTGAGTTAATTTATACTTGCTAGGCTTGCATTGTTAAAAGAAATGGCTTAAATCAGGGGTTGTCTGTTGACGTGCTTCTCGGCGTGGGCTCTGCTTTATTCGAAAGGATGCTTTATTGCAGGTTTGTTTCTTTACACCCCCAGATTTCACTGAGGCGTGCCTAACAACATAACTTTTGCTTACGGGGAGATAGACGGTCCCAGGAGCTCGGGCCGTGGGTGCCAGTGCCTGCTGCAGCCTCGGCGTCGCTGCCGGCTGCGGAGGAGGAGGAGGAGGAGGAGGAGGGTCTCCGGAGCGCGCGAGCAGCCGGGGCGCAGCGGGGAGGGCAGTGCTTCTTTGCATTCAGGAGAGTCCCTTTGCCCATCTAGAAATGTTACAGCAGACACTAGTGAAAGCTGGATTTTATGGAAACTGATGGCTTTGTCTTTCCGTCCTCCTTTCATTCATTAGAAAGAGGATAATGGAATTTTTAAGCCATAGAGTTTATATTTCTGGTGGTCTGAAAGTAGATTGATAGGGAAGCTATATAAATACCTCTTATATCTTTCTAATATTAAGAAAATAGTGCTGTTGGGAATAGATAGATTTTAAAGGAGAGCACACCACTGTTGAAAGAACTGCTCTGTGTGTGTAAGGCATCATTTTATATCCATTGCAAGGGCATGGTGGGGAACATCAGCGTATACATTTATAATGCATGTAAGTGTCAAGGACATGGTTTTCGTGAAGACTTACACGGGATACTAAAAACAATTTGATGTTTAATAAACAATTAAATTCCCTTTTTGCTGCATATAGAGCTGAACAAGATGGGTTTATGACTTTTCAATAAATTTTTTATCTATGTTTTTCTTACCGAGTATATAAAATAAAAACCCATGCAGTGAAATGGATCTTCTTTCACTGAACAGAAGCACGTGCTGTCTGCTAGTGGCAGTCTAACTGAGGAAACGGTGTGCCATTGCTGTTTAGTTTGAAATGCAGTAGAAATACAGGAATCTGTTCTGAAGAAAGAATTTTCTCTGTGTATACTGTCAAGCAGAACTGGAAATCCATGCGTCTGAGTCCTGTAATTGTGGCCTGGAGGCAATTGGGATCTACAAGCAAGGCGACACATATGTTTTTGTTAGTAAAGTTCCAAATAAATTAATTAGGAAGGCATAAACATGCCACGGTATTGTTTGAGACTGTCTTAGTTTAGATGACTTCAAGTCCTCAGTGGTTGAATTGATAGCTGTATTGTTAGAGCTTGCCATTATACTTTTCTTACATATCTACTGAGTTTTCTACAATATCAAAATAAAAAAATAGGTGTATTTAGGAATACAAATAAGAGAGCTACAGACTTTGCTTTATCTTGCCTCTGTTTGGTACATGGAGGGTTTACGCCATCCATTTGCTGTAGTGATTGAATTACATCTTTATCCATAAGTAGAGCAGGAGACTACGCGCAGAAGAATGCCTACTGATGCACTTAAGGGTTTTGTTGCAGTCTCATCAGGCACCGTGGTGCCTGCCTGGATTTCATATGACACAGAAACTCCTCTTGTTGCGATGTGTTGCGCTGGTTTCCTTTCTGAAAGGGTATTTATCTACAGGCAGGGAGTTTGGGTGGTGAGCGAGCAGTGAGGAAAGAGTAGCTGTGCTCCGCCGTCAGGTGCATATTTGAAAGCTCCCAGAAGGTGAAATTTTAGCGTGCTTACACAAGAGAGAGCACAGGCATGAGCAGGATTTTGGTCATTTTTTGATTGCAAAGGTTAAGACTAGAAGTAATCACGGGTCTGGTGGGAGCATGACTTGGCGAGACTTGGAGACAAATCTATGCATGTTCTTGTACCCAGCTGGTTCAGCACAACAACTGAGCTCGTGAATACAGCCGGATTGTGGAGGTGGTCCCTGGCCCCAGCTTGGGTCAGGCAGGGCTGTCGGAAGGGCTCACAAGGGAGATACCAGCCCTTCCACCTCCCATCACCAGGTCCGCAGCTTGGGCTGGCCAGGGTGGGTTTTTGGGTTGTGGCTTCCCCCTCTCATTCCTGCACCTTCTGTGCAACTGGCTGTTAGCTTTGGTCTGATACAACCAAGAGCTATTTATTTAGATTTAAACAACAATAAAAAGCACATAGTAAAAGCTGTAAGTGTCCTAACAGTTAAGCACAGCCACGTCGTAACGACTGCCCAGCAGCAATAAATAATCATATACAGGTAACATTAACTTTTAGGGTGTGCTGTAAAGCTGTTTTCCCCCCCTTCCTCTTGGGCTTTTGAGAAGGAGTGGGCTGCAGGAGGCAAGTTGGTTATGTGGGAGTTACTATCATCACTGTCGTCTCTGGCACATGTCACTGGGATAGTTCAGGCTGTGTTTTACAGGGTTCCTGATCCCACAGGTCAGGTTGCGAGGCTGCTCGAGACCTGCGAGACAGGAGGCACTCGGCTGACCGCAGCGGCAGCAGAGGCACCTGCGTAAAAGTCATCGGGCGAGCAGCAGCTCTGCTGAACATCTTGGGTAAAAACACGTTTTGGTTATAAACAAGGGGTTTAAAATAGCAGGAGAAATAGTCATTGGCTGCTCGGCATGCCCACGCGTCGCCGTGCCGCGAGCCCGGGTTGTGCACAGCGAAGCTTTTGTCCTGCGCAGGCTGCGGGGACGCAGCCCTGGTGCCACCGGTGACACTGGCCACGCTGCGACTGCGTGGGCTGCCGCACTCGGAGCCGAGTGACAGCAAAAGTTCTCCTTTATGGCAAAAAAGCAAACGGCAGGCCAGAGTCACCCCAGAATGTTTGAAAAGCAAAAATACGTTCAAAAGCAGGAGGCATCCCCTGCTCCTGGGCAGGGCCCAGTGAGCATCGTGGCTGCGCGTGGTCTCTGCATGCTCTGTGTGTACAGCTTTCACAGGAATGAAACAATTCCAGCCATAAATAATGGTTAATGCTTTCATTCATTGGGGCTTTAAATGTATATACATCTATGCTTTTGTCCCACATTTTGCCCAGTTTCTGTAAGTAGCAGCAGCAGCAGCTCTGGGGTTTGGTGCACAGCAATCTGTTAAGGAGATAAATAATCTGCTTTGGCATGACACTCCTACTCTCCTCTTTAATTTGTCTTACACAAGGAAAATTATAATTAAATCATTCAGGGTAAACCCTTGAGTGTAGAGAAGGAAAAAACACACTTTGGTAAAGATTGCCAATAGAGACCAACTTCCCTGTTGTGCCGTGCAGAGACATTTATCAATATTCAGCACTATTAAAGAGAGAACATTTCGTGTGATTTGTGAGGCGGATGCCAAAGCTCAAATCAAGGCTTGTTAAGATCCTTTCCCCATGCAATCATGGGCATTCAGCATCATTAGAATTCAGCACTGACTGTGTGTTTCATGCTTTGATTTTACTCAGACAATTTAATAATGTTTATTGTGCTGATTATATATATAAATTCACTCAATGCAATAAACATACCTCAGTCATCAGTACCCTAAGGGAAATATTTAGTTATAGATACTTGTATTCACTCAGGATAAGCGAAAGTGAGACCATCAACCAGCATGCAAACCTCTCATCATCTTATCAGCATTTGGGTTTCTTCGGTAACAAGCATTTTCTCTACACAAGTAAATAAATGAATAACAGAGCCAGTTAAGTACATCTGCTGTGCTTAGAAATGTCAAGGACGGTACCCGCTTTCCATCTTGTTCCACTGCATCTTACTTGGGGGAAGCTTGATAATTTTCTTAAGAAAAACAGCAGAACAAAGCAGGTGGATGCCCAGTCGCTTTAGGTGACTACTAACTGTATAACCGGATGAGCAGTGGGCATCCCAACACCTACGTGCTTGGGGATGTTCCTGATGTGGGTAGGTCTGGACAAGCGGAATGGCACAGAATTCATCAGCGCTTTGCAGTGAGCGGAGGTTGCTCCAGCTTGGGCTTGATCCGGGAGGTCTGGGGATGCCGTGGAGCGGCACAGGCGCGTGTGTGCTGGTCCCGTCCCCTGGCACCGTTCTGTATTGACTGCAGCAGCGATGGGATGATGGAGGCTGTAAGTAAACAAGGGAGTTAATGAAGGTGCAGGCCTGTTAATTTAGGAAACGCATCTGTTTGCAAGAGGTAAGGTGAAGAGGTGGAGGTAAAGGCTGTATGTCCAAGAGACCTTTTTCCATCTGGCAGCAATCCCGTGTTTGTCCCCTATTGTCTTTATACCCTTTCCAACCATGCTTGAGTCTTGTCCTTCCACGTAAGCAAGCAGCGATCTCATAGGAAAAATAGATGGGATAAACAAGGGGGTTTTTAAATGACTTTTTCTTGCTGGTGTCACGGGAGGAAGGAGTCTGGAGAAGGCTCTGAAGGGAAGTGAGCGGAGCGGCGTGGCAGACCATTGATCTGCTGGTTAGGCTTAATGCATTGTGTTTTACTGTTGTTATCTTCCATGCCAGCTGATCCTCCATCAAAATCCCAAGGCCCTTAGATGAGGGCATTAGGATTCAGCACAATTAAGAATTACAGACTTGGGTCCATTATTAATGCTCGGGATGAAACAGTTCAGCCTGCAGTCCATATGCTCCCAGGGCCCGATCCTCTCTTGGCCTGCCTCTGCGTAGTCCCTGGCATTCGTTCTGCACTGGTGCCAGCGTCAAATCTGCTCATCCGTGTCGGCTCCTCTCAGTTGCTCCGTGCAGTTGATTTTAGCTCGTTATACTTTCCCATCAGCAGAGTTTCGTTAGATTAGGTTACCTCAAATCCATTCTCCCTTAAGAAATCGGTGTTCTGGGGCCTTTCCTCCCAGGTGGTGTTCAGCTGCTCCACGTACACAAACCCCATCATGACCCTTACGTTGTTACCCACGGTCCGAGCAGCTCAGGTGCCTCCGTGCAGCTTCCTCGCTGCAGAGCCATCTCGGAGCCGGAGACTCGAGCCGAGCCTGGATGTCCAGCTGCGTATCCGATAAACCCTCCCGCTCTCTACGTGGCTGTGTGTTTCTTCTCATTGCACCTAGTACAGGTGTGATGGCTGCGAGGCCGGCTGGGCTGTACAGTGACACTGTGACAGCCGGAGCAGGAAGCTGGCCCGGCCGTCTGCATTTATTGCATGCAGATACGACCCAAAGCATCCCGCTACCTGATCCTTGGCGCTCGCTCGCTCCCCCGCCAAAGAAATCACCACCAGTTACTATGTGCTCTCCCCGTCTGAGTCACTCCTCTGTGTAATCAGCTTTGAAAAAATACCAGCCGTGACTCAGAGCTGGAGTTGCTAATCTTCAGTTTTAAGCCTTATCAGGCACTTTTTATTGTTAGTGCTTTTCCAATTCGGGCGTGTAGCATCCTTTGCGTTGCCCGCACCTACCGTCTGCCGCGGCACTCGGGTTTTTGAGAAACCTTCTGCTAAATTAGTTGTACAGTACTGCTGGCTCCTCGGTCTGCCCGGGAGCTCTTCAATCAAATCCTGCTTTTCAAAGAATGGTTTTGCTAAACCCTGGAAAATTGTTTCTAGTTTATTTTACTTGTTTTTCCCTACAAAAGATGCAAAGTTAACCAGTCTGTGATTACTTGGTGTGGCCCTCTGCTTCGCCGTCCTGGGGAAGCTGCTGCGGCATCGGGGAGCTCCTGCACGCCAACGCTTCGCTGCTTTCTGGTCCTGTGTAATAACCATCGGTTGTACAACTCCAAACACTAAGCTAATGTATCAAAAAGCACTTAAAATAGATTGGGTGAGCCTTGGCAGACGCCTAACAGAACTTTTCCAAATTTTAGCATATGTATTGTTTTATTCCTCCATCTGGCCAACAGATCATTGTTTGATATCTGAGTGCTTTGCATATCTCCTCCCTTTTCTTGCAACTGAGATACTTACACGTGCATTTAATACAGCTTAATGCTATTTTTACATACCAGAGGAATAGCTGATGGCTTTCTGTTAATTGCATGCACTTTGCAGTTAAACTTTTACTAAAACATTCCTGTCTAAATACTTAAAGTCCAATGAAAATTTGTCCTCTTCTTTTATTAGAGGTGTTTATGTAGTAGTCTTAAAAAGGGACCTGGTTTTGTTTTACTGCACCGTGGATTCCTGTTTCTTTTTATTTCCTCCTGTGTGCAAGTTGTCCTTCCTCAGCATTTGCTCGGGAGATCTGACTATCCTAAAGAGCTGAGCAGGGAGCTAATGAAGAGCTGTGTCATTTTTTTATCATACATATCACAGCCTGAGAGTGGAAAAGAAACACCCTTGAAAATGCCATAAAAGCAGAGGAGAAGTTAGGTGATTTTTGTGTGACTGTTTTCTCTGCTGTTCAATAAAAATCGAGCAGTTAGTATGACAGCTGTTATATCATGTTATATTGTACTGCTAAGATATTGAGTAGCATTTAAAGTAAAACTCCACCATTAAGCTGTATAAACTTTATCCGTTTCACTATGGTTTAATGGAAAAAAAATGAGTTTCTCAATAAAATGACATCATTTTTCCCAGGTTGTAATGTTCACTTTACAACTGTTTTTCTTTAATTCAATTTATTTTACTTTTCTTTTTCTTGGCATCCTTTTTTTCTTGCAGTTTGGAGAGGGGGAAATCTCTTTTCGTAGAGCAGCTAGGTACTGCTCAAACCTCTTTTCCCTTCTCCCCCCTCCCTCGCCATCTTGTGCTAATCTGGAGCTCTATTTTTGTCAGTCAGACAGGGTTATATTTTCAAAGGAGTGAGATGCACATTGAAATTTGGTAATCGGGATTTGTGGCTCTACCTGCTGCACGTTGAGGGGTGGGGGAAGGAGCCCAAGGAATATTTATATTGCATTGCTTGCTGCTGGAGCATTTGTGTAATGCCGTGGGGTGTTTTTCCATATAGCTGGTGTTTTTAAGGTGGGAGGGCTATAATTTCATCTGTGTGATCATGAAAGACATAAGTATATTATAAAGTGTATTCTTCCCATTAAAACGATGGTATAAGCCCAGGCAGGGAAACCGCTAATATGTGTTGCAGCTTGTCATTTGGGGCTGCGTGGATAAAGGAGGTAACTGTTCCTTTGGGAAACGGTCTCGGGAGCTGAGCAACAGATCCGCTAGCCAGCGAGTTCTTTTTAACTGCAATTTTCCCTTTTGTGCGTACTCAAAAATAACATCGCGATGGGCCCTTACATACCATTTCATACACGGAGCGCAATTTCCCCAGCACAGGTGGTGCTAATATAGGACAGTCCCCTAGGCACTTGTCGCCAGGAGTTGTACAGCTTGTTCGGTGTCTGCATCCATATGGCAATCTGTCCCATTCATAGAAAGACATTGTAGCTGTGCCTGTGGGTGCTGTGGTCAATGTAGTGTAAAAAGTAGATTTTAACTCTCGGCAACCTATGTTCTGCTGTTTGTTTTATTGTAGAATCCAATTTATAACATGGGGGAAGAAAAATCAGCTCTGAGCAAATTCCAGAACAATCTCGCTGGCTTCAGTTTTTGTTTATTCTTGGAGCGCATGGTTAATCAGCAGGTGCACCAGCCCTGCGCCCAGCGCCGCTCTAATGAACAGTTTACAGGAAGTCTTGCTCGGAAGAAACATTTTCCTCGTTGTTTATACTGTGAATTAACTCAGAAGTTGCAAAGCTGTAAACGATGTTCGCTGGCCGTATATGTCACGCAAGTCTGTTTCTTTCTTCCTTTTTTTTTTTCTTTTTTTTTTTTTCTTCCCCCCCCCACATTGTTGCATGGCTTTTCTTGGGTGTGCTGTGCTTGGGAAGGGTGCCGAGCCCCTCGGTACCGCGCATTGCGATGCTGCCCAGCCGGGAGCCGGGGGCTGCCCCGGAAAGGGGCAAACCACAGCAAAGGGGCTCGCTGAACAAGGGGGCTGAAGCGTTAGCGTTGCACAGCGGTTCGGGTATAGACAAGTGCACGTGATTTACGGCTGCTCTGGTATCTATCATTCCAATGCCAAATGTTGTTCTGTTTTAGTGTGACTATTTGTTATGGCTTTTAGTAAACACAAACAAATAGACGGCCTAGCACCTGCAGCAGCATATGATATTTACGCTACCTGTATGATTCAGCACGCTTCCCTGGGGAAGCAGGCTTGTGTCCTCTCCCTTTTAGTGCTTTTTAAATCGCATCCTTGGGAGGGAAAGCATGTGGCAGAGAGAATTCAATGCTTTAACTGTATTTCTCCCTTGGAGTCATTATTTATCTTCATTATTTTTTTTTATAAACCTTTTCCCAAAGGGCACTTCGGTGGCTGCCGCGGGGGCGTGCGGTGGGTGAAGGCTCGCCCGGCGAGCTGCCGGCCTGTATGTGATGTGACAGTCACCTTCTGCGCGGGTTTTGTTGTGCCTGTGGGACAGGGGTGGAAAATACTGATGTGAATAATCCGTGTTAATCATATTTGTTGACGTATCGCCGGTTTATATAAGGGTGAAAGACTTGCCTCAGCTCTAAATGTAACAGAATATAATTTTGTTAAACAAGAATAGATCTTGTTTCTCAGTGTTTTCTTTTACTATAAATTTAAATGTAACAACAGAATATAAATTACAGTAAAATAAGGTTGGCAAACAGGATCTTTGTAAAAAGTATGTATATACGTTTGTAATTTTACACCTCAGTCTCAGCGAAGTCCAAGGTCTGATCCTGTGTTTTTAAACTTGCACGTGTTCTTAAAAGCGTTGCTGAATCGGGGCCAAAGCCTTGCCATTGCCACCTCCCTCTGCCATACGAATTGGGTGTGTAAAAGGGATGGGACTGCTGTGCTGAAAGTCAGTTAAAAAAAAAAAAAACCAACCACCAGCACAAAAACCACCCCAAAACCCAAGAAAGTGGTAGGATCACATTTTTTTCCTAATTAAACTAAGATACTGAATCAATCCGTTTTCATCTGAATAAATTAGGAGGCTGTTCAGAGAGGAATAACATGAGATTTAGCAGGGATAAGGAGAAAGTAGCCCAGCTAGGAAATAAAAATTCCAAACTGCCGGGTTGACGTGACACGTCAGCTGCTCAGCATCGGTTGTGTGGGAAACGGCTGAGGCATAATCGGGGTTGAGAAATTAAGGTGGGACACTCTGTGCCACGTCTTAGTTAAAAAGGTAAATGCAGTCACGGGAGGCATAAACATGCGTGTTGCATCCGAGTCCTTTTTTCCTGTTCTACTTCATGCAGAACCAGTTAAACCACATTGAGAGTGGGATGTACAATTGGCCACTCTCTTGCAGAAAGGATAAAGAGGAGCTGGAGCAAATATAGAGGAGAGCAGCTAGGATGATAAAGGAGTTGGAGGGAATAGGCTATGAAGACAGATTAAAGGGAATTAAAGATCTACACCCTGGAAAAATAGAGGCTCTAGGAGGATGTGATTATAGTATGTAAGTACATGAAGTGATGCTACAAAGAAGAAGAGGGGAAAAATTGTTCTCATTAGTTAGCAGTGCTGGAATTTAAAATCCAGCGTTTCAAATCGTGTGCGTCTGGGTGTATTTGATGTACTTTTCACTACAGTACCTAGGCACAAGGTTGAAATAAAAAAATAGGAGTTTTAAATAGTAGAGAAACTCGTTAATTCCAGTGCAGGAATGGAACTTCCACCTGAGATAAGCGATGGATTCAATACTGGGGGTTATTTTTGCAATGGGCATTTCTTTTAAGTGGTCTAGAAATAGGTTCAGTTCCCCAAGGAAGGGATGTCGGGCGGTGGCTGTGCGGGCCCCGTGGCAGTTCTGTGGCGGGGTTGGAAGAGAAGGTGCCACTGGAAGAAGTACGTAGTACACGTAGGGTGCTGGAGGGTCGTCGTGCCGGTTAGTAATCCGAACCATCGGTGCATAGATCAAACCCAGATGATGATGTGTATAATTATCCAGTCTGGTTATACTCTTGCAGGGGGTAGAGGAGCAGGGGAACGTTAGCCAGATTGCGTCTTAGTCTTGCTGCAAATGCTCCGGCGCTCTCCTTGCAACAGGCACTTAGAGAATAGTGCCACAAGAGGCGTAAGGGTGGGGGGCAGTGACTGGGGGTGCATCGCTGGCCGTTTGTTACAACAGCAATGCTACGGCTCTGTGGTGTTTTGTTTTTTTTTCTTTTTTCTTGTACTACAGGAGTATACAAGTTAGTGCACACCGATTAGAAGACAGGATTGCAGCCTGTAGGCTGCCGTTTTAACCTGATTTGTCTTAAATTGGTGTAGTCATTTAAAATGTAATATACCACTCCTGTTACTTCCAATAGGGCTTGATGTAAAACATAAGATGCTTCTAGTCCTAAGTCTGGGCATGGACTAAAGTAGTGAGGAAGGCAAGAAACACAGCTTTAAAAAGCATCCAAAAATATGCAAGCCAGCTCGAGGAAGAGCTGCCACTGGCCACGCACGTCAAATGCCACCTCTCCCGAAGGCCCACGACCCTCTGCTAAGCTTTATCCAGCAGTGGAGAAGCATTTACCCTGCTCAGACAATTCTTTGTTCAGATCAGATACCTGCTTTCTGGGCAGTTACTGAGGCTTGGACAGAAGCATGAATAGCTAGAAGTAGTCCATTTCAGTATATGGCTTCATACTTTTCTTGTTGGTGGTTTGTTTTTTTTTTTTTTTTAAATTACTGGGTTTTTTTAATTTCACAGTTTAGAGAGGAAAGGGGTGCTAAGCCACCTTAGTAAGAATTCAAAGGGATTTGCACTAGTGCAACTTCACTGCAAAACACATCTTTATTCAGTTGATTTTGCCATGAAGGCCGGAACGTGCGTTTGAGTACAGTTGATACAAGGATTTAATCATTACTGCTTCTGTTTTGATTTTAAATCAAATACAGCAAGTGTTTCTGACTCAGAGAATTGTGACATTTTCAACAACTTTATTCCCTCGGTGCCTTTCGATGAGCTTTAGAGCTCACCGGGCAGTCACGAATATGGGAGACCCGTGCTGGTTCCCAGTCCTGTGTCTCCTCCTTCTGTACAGGACCAAAATCGTGGCATTTTGCCTGGACGGCTGTGCCATCCACATCAGGCCGAGGAGGAATGTGGTGTGAGACTGAGCCCTGTGCTCCTGCCTGGACTGAACACCGACATCGGTTTCACAGCAGCTGGCAAAGATGAGGTCACTTCCCATTGCCCCTGAGAGATAAAATAGAATTTAAAAAAAAAAAAAGGCAATTCTGCAGTTTCTGTGGGTGCTGTGCTCAAACCCCTTCCAAGAGGAAAGCAGGAGACGTGGTATTGATTTTTCAGCGTGCAGGTGGCTCAGGCATGTTCTCTGCACTGTTAGACGTGAGCAGATGCTTCATAACTGTAATAGAAAAAATCAAGGATGCTTCTCTACAAGACTGACTTCCCCTCGTGTTTTGGCAAAGATCGTTGGCCCAAGCAGATGTGGAAGAGAGCGAGTGGAATATGAAGTATGTCAGCATCATGAATATTTAAAATACGGTCCACTGCGTGGCAGAAGTACTATTACTGAGGCTTCTGCTTAGCTGGGTTTTATACTTTTTTGCCGGTGTGTACAGGCATGGTACCCACTTTCACACGGTTAGTTAAGTATGGGTTGAATTAAACCATACGACACAGGTAGCTTTCATGCTAGTGCCTTGGTCACTACTTTCCCTGATACCCAGTGTGCTCCTGTCTCTCTTTTGGGTATACTGTCGTTTTTACTCTCCGTCGGGGCTTAGCCACCTGTGGTTTCTCTATCTCCTGTGCTTTTGTGTCCCAGAGCGTGATTCTTCAGTGATGCTGTAGCACAGCAGATACATTCCCAAAGTTGAACAGCTGAAGTGGTCCGGGCGAGCGGGGCTGTGCAAGCGCCAGCTTTGACAGCTATCCCTGTCGGAGTAGGTGATGAATTTGCTTCCAGACCCTCTGGAGATCCTTGGGGTTATGAAGCAGCACAGGTTGAAGAAGGTGGAGGTAAACACTCCGCTCCTCTCTCCAGCAAGCACAGAGGAGCTGTGGAAGTGCCCGGCCCTTCTCCCCTCCCCTCCTTACTGGAAGCTGGGCTGGAGGCAGCAGGGAATAAGTGGACACTTACGCAGTTTTCGGCTCCCCACATGGATTTCGTTACTCTGTCGTATGTCATGAATAAGCTGATTTACGCAAGATGTTTTACTTGCCAGAGGGTTATTTGCTGTACTTCAATCTCATAACACTGCACTGTTGCATTATTTGGAAATAATTCTATTGTGTTAAGTGTTTTGTATGCAAATACCTTACAAGGAGAAAAACCCCACACACAATCTTGATTTTTACATCATTTATTCCTTCACTTCTTTGAAAATTATAAAATCACTTCCACTAACTAGAGTTGCATCACCAGTACCCGACCATGAATATGCGTTCCTGGGAAGGAGAGGGTGACAGAAACAAACACCTACTCTAATGTGTCATTAGAAATCAAACAGACCTAAAACTTGCTTCTGCTTGCCAATGCTCAGATCTTCTAAAAGTCTGTCTCCGGCAGCGAGACCAAGGATGCATCCAGATTACAGAAACTGCGCTTGCTTGCAGACAAAATATCATTGAACAATTTAAGAGCATAGGTTTGCATTGTGCCCACAAAGCTGTTTGTTTATGTATTGGATTAAAATCTTCATTTTCCACCTCTATTTGCTCAAACAAAGTGAGTACTTAGATCAGTTGAACAGAGTTCTCCATTCATTTCCACTGGCTGTATCCTTTGTGCGTTACATCCGCTTCTGTATAAACCCGCTCTTTGTTTTGTTTTGAGGTGCTTCTTAAGGCTCTATCAGGGAACAAGTGGCAATCTATAATATCTTCAGAAGTGGGATGGATGAAATAGCAGTAACGTGAGACTGACACGTAAAGGTCACCGAAAGGCACCGCCAAACCCCCCCGAGCGGGATGGGAGTCGCTGCCTTCGGAAAGGCACGCTGCCTACGGAGGGTGCCTGC
The DNA here is from genome assembly GCA_009819775.1 of Phoenicopterus ruber ruber. NCBI lineage: Eukaryota > Metazoa > Chordata > Aves > Phoenicopteriformes > Phoenicopteridae > Phoenicopterus > Phoenicopterus ruber. The sequence goes on from CM020224.1 coordinate 5,701,594, forward strand.
GGCTGTCTTTCAATACTGGGGGCTGGGGTTTTTTTTTCTTTTTGAGGTGTCTGTTTTTGGTAAGTTGAAGTAGTTGTTCTGCTTTGTCAAATGGCAGTGGAAGCTCTACGTAGGTGTTAAGTATGTTACGCTTAGCATCGTGTTAGCAAAATGACCTTTTAAGTTCCCGTTTACAGTCAACACCCATCTTTCTGGTTATTGACAGTGCTAGACTTTGACATCCTGAGCATCGTTTACAGTTTGATACTCTCTTGGTCATTCAGTCATTTTCTTTGGACACAATACCAGGGTATCATGTCCTACATAGTTTGTCTTGTCTTGTGCAAGTTCCCTGGAAAGAAAAGAGATTTGCACTTGGATTTAAAAAATAAATACGAATCTCGGTAGGGCTCTTTCCGTTGACTTGGCCATGGCCTTTAGGCTCTCACAGAGAAACTTTAAAAAACCCTGCTGGGGGTTTAAGCCATGTGACTCCTGTTGATATTATAATGAGATTTACCGTGCTTAAAACCCACAGGGGACTGACTCCTTCCGTGGCGTCACACGGCGTTTCTGCAGTCGTCCTGGTGTATGGGCAACGCGCGCCGTGTAAATTAATACAACGAAATTTTTTTTGGGTTCTGCCAAACACACTGAAATCATAACTCTCATATGTAGTCTTCGTGGACTTTAATGGAGTGTTAACATGAAAGCCTGCTTTCTCACCCTTCGCCGTATTCAGATATGGAAGCAGATGATAAAAAACATTATTTTCTGAATTACTCTGCTACAATGCGTATGGAGGGCGTTTGACCATATGCCTGTCTGGCTTGGGTGGACAGTGTTCCTTCAACCATCCTCCCTCTTTTTCAGCTGAGGAAATGTGCGGTGCAGCATTTTTCTAATTTCCTTGCAAGGAGTGTATCGGTCCCTTTGTTCTTTTAAGAACTTCTCTGATAGAGCTTCTCACCACTTGGACATTTTAAAAAAACTGATAAAGTTAAACTAGTGCAATATTCCCGTACAGAAAAGGCCAAGTCTCTTCACCTACAGTTGTTTTTTTTGGAAATTACCTTGCGCGTATATATATTTATGCTTGAAGAACTATTTGTAAATGGCCAAAAATAAAATTTTAATGAAATAATTAGTTCGTTCACGTACAACTCGTAATACCTTTTCCAGCCAGATTTGTACCTTTTTTTAATTTTAAAAAACATTTAAAAATAATTGATAGAAACACCTTCAATTATCTTCAGATTCTCATTGGGCCTAAAGTCAAAAGCGGCAGAATCTGGGCAGGAATTTCTCATGCAACTTCTTTGTGTTTGGGCTGACATCTCAGGGGTATGTTCTACGGTGATCTTGCTATCCAGTGCATCAGAAATAATACAAGAACACAATTTTGTTGTAGTATGCAGGCAGATAATATTACAGAACAAGAATAAACAGCATTTCCACATGTGTATAAAAGTACAATGTCAAAAAGTAGGTGTTTATCCGTAACATTACCTGTAATCCAGGATAAAATAAGTAATAAAAGCCACACCTAGATGCTGGTATGTGTTCATATCCTTTGTATATGTTTGAAGTTCGTAACACAGCACAGGCATACTGTAGCAAAAAGATTTGCTATGAAAAATAGATATGAGTGTGAGCATAAAATAGAGATTTCAATATTATTTTGACATTTTATTTTTAAAGTCATCTAAGGTTATGGAAATTGTTGCAAAAATAATTCCTTTACTTAAGAAGTTTCCATGCAGAAGTTGAATAAAGATATTTTAGAATATGGTTCATCAGTTAGTGCAACAGATACATTTCCCTGAGCACCACATGGCCCGGATCAAAGCGTCTCATGACTTGGATCAGTGCAGCCAAATCATTACGTATTGATTGGAATCCCACTGAAGGATTAACCCTTCAGTGCTCATACGAATTTTTTTTCTTTAACCCTGGTTTCTGTAGTTAGAAAGCTCTGTGACGTCCCTGCTAAGTCTTAGCAAGGTTAATAGTCCCCACTAACCCCTTGTACTGAGGAATCCTTTGATTACATGGTTCCTTTTTTTATGATGAATTTTGCATTTGAAAATAGTGGTGAACCTTCTTTACTGGGACATAACGTGGCTGTGCTTGTGCAAAGAAATGGTGGGTGAGAGGGGAGGAAAAAAACCCAAACAAAGTGAAAACCAGAAAAAAAAAAAAAAGCAGCCTAGTAAATAAATAACATGGTGGGAAAGCCAGGGCTGCAAACTTGATGCTTTTCCTCTTTCTATAGTGATGAGGAATGCCTCAGGTCCGGTTGTATTGTGTTATAAGAATGCACTGCTGTATGGAGATGACTTTTCTTCCTGATGAAGTTGAATTGTAAATATGCAATGTTCATAAATTTCTTAGCAAAATATCAAGCAGGATATTAAGCAGGTCTGTCAAATGATTTCTCCCCCGTCCATGTTAATTTAAATTCTTTACAAAGCTTTTAATTAATGAATGAAATGTAGGAGGATAGCTAAGTAAGAATGACACGTTTCGCACTGCAAATGGTATTTAAATCTGTTTTGAAAAACCATGGGCAGAGTCAGGTGGGTACCGTGAGATGTTAGGGATGTTTCAGGATCTGTTGTTTGCTGCTCTGAAGAGTCTTTGTGAAGATTAATTGCCGCGGTACCTTCAGTTACGCCACTTTTTCTCTTTTCTCTTTCTCTCCTCCAGTTTATCCCACGAGGAGCACTCACACAGCCATCCGCTCTATGGACACGGCGTATGCAAATGGCCGGGCTGTGAAGCAGTATGTGAAGACTTCCAGTCGTTTCTAAAGTAAGGATGGTTTTTTTGGCACTCGCATCGTACAGAAAGCATGCCCTGAAATTCTGTGTGCTGTCGCTCACCGTGGGCCTGATGCAAAGCCCACTGAAGTCAACAGAGAGCTCCCTTTCACTTCAGTGGCTTTTGGATCAGGCTCAAGAACGTTTTAACAGGGGATAGTAAATTAGCCCCATGGGGAAAGTATGGTCTTGCTCAGTGAATTACTATAAAATAGTGTTTGCAGTTCCGCAGCCTTTTTTTTATTTATTTATTTAAATAATTTTTAAGTTGCAGAATTGATAATGTAAACAACACAACCTTGATTTAACCTTGATTTCACTTTAATTTAGAAATTTAGTCTTAAATTAACTCCGTAATTGAACAGAGAATTGCAGAACATCACGTGAAATTTAATTTATGTCAAATAAGTAACTAATGAACAAAGTCTACACTACTAAAAATAAACTATAATTATATTAATTGGGCCCCTGCAGTTTGCTGCAGACCTTTTCCTTGCTGCCAAAGAACACAGTTTTACGTGTTGCATAAACAGTGCATTATGGACTAGTATGTGGTAATGCGTGCATCCCGATGCAGGGAAGGACCGGCAGAGCTATAATAACTTACACATGGCTGCTCCACAGCTAAACCATCAGCCTCACCCCTCCAAGCTGGAGCAAAAAGCGTTCCCATCACAAAAGAGTTTTGTCTCTGGGTAATCACCAGGTACACACCTACGCTTTGGGTGCATCCAGGTTCTTGAAGGTTTGGGCACTGATCTTTTCTCAAGTACTACGGTTATGTGGTTGTAAGACCACAAAAGATCAACTGCCTAAGCAATGTTTATGGTTTAAACGCACAAAGGGACAAAGTCTGCTCTCGTTTACAGTGGTGACCTCGTGAAGTTAGTCCATATAAATACATGGGCTTCTTCAGGATGGATAAGAATTAGTCCCAAAACGTTCAGCTGTATCTTTTCTTTCTGGGGCAGCTCCCTGGATGTTTATGGGAGGGAGGGAAGGGCGACAGCAAGCAGAGGATGTTTGTTGGATGATGTTAGATGATACAGATAGGCTTTTGCTCTCAGAACAGAACGGGCCAGTTCTGCTTCCACTGGCAAAACCCTCCTGAATTCAGTAGGAGCAGCGCTGGTCCTAGTATAAACATATGTTACAAGTAAGGAATGGTACAGTAATGAGAAGGTTCTCATTACAAGAGGATTACAAAATAAGAAGGTGCTAGTCATAAATTTCCATGAAGGGTGGCCTCGTTTCTTGTAATTCATCCTGTTGTTCACTTAAGTGAAATAAATGCTAATCTTGCCATATTTGCCAGCTCATTCATATTCATATGCCATACTACAGCATTTAGACCTTTAAAACAATTCTAATTTTTATTGCACTTAATGCAATAAAAGGTGCTGTGGTAGCCTTAGATATCGGAATAACGTGTGTAGTCACATAAGGTCAGATTATGCCACCTTAGCTTCCCGAGCTAGTCCCCTGTTCCAGATTAGATCTGTTGGTTTCGGGAAGATTTCTTACAGAGCAGTGGACTGCTTGGCGTGGCCATGCGTAGAAATTACAGCCCTTAAGTCACACGGCATGGGTAGAGGCAAGGTTGATCTTTATATGGTATTTTGGAGATGTTTCAGTAAGTGGCCCAAGTCCACCAGTTCACCTGGAGGAGACGCCTGGGGCAATCAGTAGGTGGGAATCATCACGTGAAGACCATTACCAGCCCCGGCTGGACCCGAAGCGGCTCCATCTACTCCCAGCTCCAGCAGTTCTGGTTCTTCTATCACTCACTTATCATCAGTCCCCCTGTCCCCCGTCCCCCCTCCCCCCTTGAAACCTTTCAACAGAAATATTTTGTGTGACTTTCTTAAACCCATCGGCTCGTGTAAATTTTCTCATTATCCAAATTCTGCAGTGTCCAGACAAAGTCTTATTGTTCGGAGTGATATTTAACCCAGAACGAATGCAGAAATGAATGTCCCCGAGCAGCGTATTGACACTGTTAGGAAGGGAGCGTTGCTTCATAAAATGATACCCTAGCCTTCCAAGTCTCCTGCGGAGCGTCCGTCCTTAAATTATATTGCCATTTATCAGAATTCATTACTCAATGAAAAGATAACAGGTAGATGCTTGAAGTTTCTTTCTGGTACTTGTATAATCCGTGAAGCTCTTTCGACAGTGCCCTCAAGAGAAAAGCTCTTGTTTACCAAGTGAAATACAGCCCGTGTATCAATTGAGCACTGCTTAATTTCACTTACCTCGGTGAAAAGGCCTGTTAGAAAAAGCAGAGAGAAGTTACATGTGGAATGAAAGCCCTGTATGCCAATAAAATGATTCTACAGTTAAGGGAGAAAAAAAAGAATTGCAGGTCTAAAACATGGTTCATTTCTTTTCCTCCTGAGGAAGAAATATCATAACTGTTGGTAAATCAAAACCAGAGATTTGACACTCTTCTGTGATCGTTCTGTAGTGTTTGTTCCCAAGGTGAGGTACACCACAGGGCCCTTGATTTCAAAGATAAATACTGTACAAATAACGATCCTAGTTGTCTTTCACTCACAGCCAACAGGAGGATGCTTATCAGAACCAGCAGATACACGGGCTATTGTACGCATTTATTTCCCTATTTCTTTTTGAAATAAGTTGCAGTTTTAGCGTTGTGTGGTGTGGGTTTTTTTTTTTTATTTTTTAATCCATCACCATTAGTTATCATGCGATGCGGTATCAGTTCGAGCTAACTGATAGCAGCAGGGGCTGCTGCTAAGCCTAATGAAACAGTAGCGCCCTGCGTGCTCCAGAACACTCCCCGAGCCTAAAAACAAACCCGCGTCCGGCCTCGCTGCCGTGACCCGATGGCCTTGTGCCGCGGTGACCCGATGGCCTTGTGCCACGCTGCGGGGAGGGAGCTGAGGGCTGGAGGGGGCACGCGTGTCCCGCGCGTTCACCGCAGCCCGTCTCGCGGGCGGCAGCCAAAGGAGCAATTAGTAGCACAGAGAGCGACTTTCCTTCGGAATTGACTCTATCCTTGATTTCATTTGCATGTGTTTAAAGACCGTTGCAGATAGAAATATATACCCCTTACACGGCAAGTTGTTCAGGAAATCCCTACGGGGCGGGGGGGTTATTCAGCGAGGCATCCAGGGCAAAAAGCGAAGGAGAAGATCGAGTATGGGTTTATCCACCCCCCCTCCTTTTTTTTTTTTTTTTTAAATTTGATTGTGGTTTAGATGTGCTTAATCACGGCTGTGCCATTTTTAAATCAAATACCTTTAAAAGAGGGATGCAGACCTTTGGAGGGATCTCGCCATCCTCTGTTGCAGTGATGCTAGTAATCTGCTTCATGTGCATTTAACTTTGATGAAACGAAGGGGAGTTTATGTGAAAGAAACTACTAAGTGCACTCTGTAATGTTTTCACAAGTGTTTTTATCATGGTAACATCTTGTTTACTTTAGTTGCCTGCCTAAAACTACTTGGAACATGTTAAGAAAACATTTCGAGAAAGCTTCTACAAAGAGGCTTTTGTTTAGCAGCAACTGTGAGACTGCTCGGCGCACAAAGGTGTTAACTTTCAACCCCTTAAGCACTTCCACATGAAATTCCAGCAACTATGTTTGTGGTTTTGGAAAAACAAAGTGTATATTAAAGAAACCAGGTATATGCTAATACATGTTGAAGTAGGCCGGAAATCGTAAATTGTTTCAAAGGCATTAATTGCTATCATTTGCATGTCAGAACGTTCTGCAGTGAAATCATCTGCAGTGAGCACAACAGGGACTTTTTAATCAAATAGGTGGCAAGGGCAGAGAAAAGGCTAGTCTATAGATGTCTTTAGATTTTTAGATTCCTGGCAGGCGCGGTTAACCCCCCCCAGCCGCCGAGGGTGCCGGCGCGGGGACACCCATCCCACTCGCGGCGGGACCCGCCTCGGCGCCGGGGGCCGCGCGAAAAGCGTTTTATTTGCCCAGCTCGCCCCGTCTTTCGGAGTTTGCCGTTCAAACGTCGAGCTTCCCCGTCCCTTTCACAACCTCCCGCGGCGCCGTCGCGGGCGGGCCAGGTCCCACAGTGCCCTCTAGTGCTGCGGACACGCGGGGGAGGCCTGCGGCGGGGAGCGGCCTGCGGCGGGGGGAGGCCTGAGGCGGGAGCGGCCTGCGGCGGGGAGCCCCGCGGCGGCACCCCGGGGAGCCCCGCTTCGGTCCTCTCCCTCTCCCTGAAGCAGCAGCCCGGCTCCGACGAGCTCGCCCGGTTTTTGCTTTTTCACGCGTATCTATTTCTCCTCTGGAGGCGAGCGTTCGGCTCCCACCAGAAAACACCTCAAACGCCCGCCTGCTACGTGCGCCGAAATATTTTTGCGCG
>CM020224.1:5713746-5798746 GCA_009819775.1 Phoenicopterus ruber ruber
ATTATTTTACTATAATTTCTTGATCTCACTTTCATTTACCTAATGGAGGAAAAACAACTGTTCTGCAAAATTTCTCTTATATACAAATGGTCCGCCTTCTGGAAAAATGTGCTTAAGCTGTGATGAGTGATGGGATACACAAGCCAAAGCAGGACAGAGGAAAAAATAAAATTTAAAAATGATCTTAAAAATCTCAGATATTGATGAAGACCTGCTGGATAACATTCAGATTGCTTATTCATCCTGGTAACTACTTTTTCCTTTTTGTTTATCCATTTCACTTAATGATTTTCTGTGTATTGTTACAGACATCTCAACAGTGAGCATGCGCTGGATGATAGAAGTACAGCCCAATGTAGAGTACAAATGCAGGTTGTACAGCAGTTAGAGCTACAGGTAAAATAAAATTTATTTTAATATTACCTCAGTATTAATCAAATCCAATTCTTGACAGCAATAAAAAATGAGTTCTGCTTTTCCCCCTATGATTGAAAACCAGCTTTCAAAACCTTCTTGTAGTAGTTTTAAAAACCGTCAAAAGAAACTGCAGCTTCATTTCCTCTTTTCTAAACCGTAACTTGAAAAGAAATAGGAAACTTAAACAGGCTGACTGATTGGAAATCCATCAGTATGTATCTAATGCTTTTTATACTCACCCGGGGGGCGGAGGGGGGCGAGCGGAATATGGTCCCCTTCATTTGGAGCTGTTGATACACGGGGGAAATGGTTGATGTTTATTTCAAAACGCTGCATGACCTGGCTTATTTGGTGGTCTCTCATATACTAACACTCTCCATGTATTATTATTATTATTATTACTATTATTTTTTGCCATTTGTAGCAAATGAGTTTTTTAAAAGTGCCAAAAGGGGGTAAATTGGAATATATTGAATGCGATGCAAAGGTATGACCTGTTTGTGTAACTGCCTTTCCAAATGCTTCTGAGTCCTTTCTGTCTCCCTGCACCTCGCTGCTCTGGCTGGGCGGCTGTGACAGTCTGTCTGTGCGTAGGCAAGAGGTTAGCGAAGAAGGGGAAATTAAAACAATGTTGTACATTATATAGTTACCAGCTATTGAAAAACCTATTTTGTATGCAAGACAGCAGCGTAGAGATATATGGAAAGCCTTGGGCTAAGTACAGAAGATAATTACATTTGGAATTTTACTGAGTTAAGTCATTTATAGCTTCAAATAGTTGGAGAGGAAAATCAGCAAAAACACACTTAAACTTCTTGTTGTTACTTTTCAAGATAAGCATTTAAAAAAATGTCTTTTATCTTCTTATCTTACAAATTACCCTTTTTCTTTCATAGATATTTCCCAAATTTTACTTTCAGGAACACGCTGGTCATGACACTCTTTCACTATTAGCTGAAGCAATATAAACTATTTTAATACAAATTTTATAAAAATCAAACTACCAGTCATAAAATATCAGAGTCTTGCAGAAAATGTTATGAGAAACAATCTGTTATTTTTAACAAGTTTCTCAGGAATTAGGAAAAAAAAAAAAAAATCTGCAGTCTTCCTGGTAGACCAAGATATGAGATAATCTTTTACCAAGATGCAGTAATATTCAGGCTGAAGGTAAATCAAGATTCTTCAGTTGCAGTCGGCTTGAAAAGCATTAATCCTGCTCTCCTGCAGTCGCTGGGAATGGTGTGCCTGGAACTACAGGAGGATGCCCTGTGTTAACAGTTGGACAGGACAGAGATGATACTTGGTTACCACCTCTCCATAAACCCTTGAGAATATTTTTGAAAGATTTATCAGTGGTACATTCTGCTAATTGTTATAGGTGACTAATAGTTACAGCCTCACACCCCTTCAGTGCTGGGGAATACCTCTTAGCTTAGAGTCATTGCATGGGAAGGCAGCATAAGGTCCACAAGACAAGAACATAACTTCAAAGTGGTGTGAGGGCCAAAAAGTTCTGGATTTGTTTTTTTAGCAATCATACTAGCCCGGTAGATAGGAAGAACTGGAGGCTTAATTTAGACAGGGATGTTGATAACAGAGTGAGACCATCTATGTGTTGGCCAGCAAGGATAGGTGGACGAGGAGGGTGGTCCTGCTTCTGAAATGCACCTGTAACTCCCCTCTTCTCCTTCTCCTTTCATCCTACGTATCAGTCCTCTGATACTTAAAAAAAAAATCTGCCTAAATATGTACAAGGATTTGTCCTCCAGTGCCTAGTTGGCCTGACTGTGACCTATTTTTGCACAGAACCGTAGTAAAACAGAAGTCAGCCCTCATAGCAGGGTTTCCAGTGACGTGGTCTGCAGCGCCCAACGTGTTGGAGCAGGAGCAGGTGGACTAAGACCATTGACCTGATACTCCTGCAGTGGAGCAGTTGCCAACAGAGTGGTGGCAACAAGCCCTGTGGCCACCTGAGTTTTGCGAGCTAGATAGGAGAGGGACCCATAGCCTTTCCCCCTTGACCCACAGCCCTCAGCACTGACGAGAAGCTTTGCCTTCCAGTGGAGCTGTGAAGTATCACGTGCTGCTCAGGGTCAAGGCAAGACCTAAATGCTGCATCACTTCATGCCTGTACAGCTCCATCAAGACAGGGGTAAAATTTAACAAATTCATCTGAGGGATGCGCTTCAGGTTTTGAGTGTGATGGACCCAAACGCAAGCCTTTCTTTTTTTCTTCATGCTCTTACTTATTTTATGCACAATAGTTTTATCAGTATCATAGACAGAGATAAGTGTAATGTCTTTTAAAGAAAGTAATTTTTAAATGAACTTTTTGAAAAAAACAGATCAGATCTGTTTTGTGTTTGATTGCAAATGCCCCTTCACAGAAGTATCTCGAAGCTTTGGTCTCAGCATTTCCATCACAAACATACTTAAAATATCATGGACAAGGTAGAGAGATTCTCATATTTCACTTTGTTTAAACCATCTTGACATGATCATTTGTTGCCATTATAAATAGTGAGAATTGGGCTGCTGGGTAAAACACAAACACAGGAACATATCCCTATCCTTAGCTAGATCTTAGCTGGAATAGGACATCCATTTTGCAGCACCACTTTTGGGTGGAAAAACATTTCAGGACAGCAACAAGGCTATGATAAGTTTAAAAAAGTATGTCCTAATGGGAGAACATGAAAACAGCTGGCCATTTTCAGTGTAGTCAAAACACTGCTTGGGCCTGTTTTCCTAAAGCATCTGTTGACACTCTGGAAAAGTGGATCCTAAACCTTTCTAGTGCACAGCCTTACTAGGCATGTAACGGGAGGGAAGAGGCTACGTCTTGGCTCTTGCATTGCCCATGACCGGCTTCCTTCTCCTTTGTCCTCGGTCTGTCCAAAATCCTGCTGCTGAAGTGATCTCCCCTTCCTGTTGATGTGGCCATGTTGCTCCTGTTGAATGCCCTCACTGGGTTTCCATTTTCACATTCTTGCACCTTGCCATTATTTTCTGTCTGTTTTTCCTCCTGTGCAATTTCTGCATCCTTTGTGCCTAATGCCTTCTCTCTTGCTCCTTGGTCGCCAGGCTCCCGTGCTGCCCCCTCCCCTCCAGCCCCTTCTGGCCTGTGCTTTCTGTACCTTCCCTCTCCTGCCTTTCCTACGTGTGAAGTTTTAGGATTTAACCTCTCCAGGGCAAGGCATGTGTCTTGGTGTCCCAAGTTTGCAAAGCATGTACCTTCCTCTGGATGTGTTGAACCACAGTTAGGCACCTACGTCATGGTTGTACCCCACGGAGGTGAGGGAAACCTCACAAAATCAGGCTTATCATGAGGAACTGAGTGGCCATCTGAAAGCTCCCACCATGCAGAGCTTTCTAAATGGATATAGGAAAAAAGACTGAGGCTTCAGAAGGGACTGCATTATAGTCCTCAGATCCCCTGTACGGAGCAGATCCTTTCGTACGTGGCAGAACAGTCCTTGCCCAAGAACACTGTCAGTAGATCAAGAGCATTTTCCTGCATGTCTACTAATAACCCCCATTTCTGGACCATCTGCACTCCAGTGAGTGCCACCAGTGAGAATTTGCTCCCATCAGTGGCCGAGCAAGCCCTCATGGCTTCTTTTGTATGACCCCACTGACCAGAGGGGCTACTAGTGGCATTTTCATTTTAGATCACTACTGCTTCCTGACCTAAGGGAAAAAACAGTTTAAAGAAATTCTTCAGATTTTTTTACTTCTCTTCAGTGCTTTGAAACTGAGAGACCTCTATTTTTCATAATTTAAACTCCTGCCTAACTGGGTGAGTGTTTGAATTCCTAGACTATGACAAAATGCTAGCGTGTGTCTGCCTGAAATGTCGAGAGGATCTTTAATAACCTCCATCCACCAGAAACGGCGTTAAAAGCATTGCTAAGACGATGAGTGAAAACACTACAAACAAGGACCCCGGCCGTTCGGAGGGAGGTGCACCGCTCCGTTTCGCCGAGGGGGCCCGGAGGAAGCGCGGCAGGGTGTGCCCCGTGCTGCCCGGGTGCCTTTCCCTCCTGCCGCCGCGCTGGTGCAGGCAGGAAGCTTTCAGGTGCCTGCCTTTTATTTATTTTGGCTAGAAGATATTGTTCTTCTGCAGTAGCCTGCAGACCAAAATTTAATGCACAGATGACCTCGCCAAGCAGCCCGTGTGCCCAGCGACTGCTACGAATGAGAGATTGCACAACAGAGCTGCGCTGAGAGTACAACTATTTCTCTGTTTTGCTTTGTGTGAAGCACGGCGGCTGAGGGGCGAGACCTCTCCTTTCTCTGAAGAGGTCCTCAGAGGACTCTCAGAGGGAGAAGTTTCTGCTGCAGCGCTACGATAAGAGCCCGTCGCTGCCCTTTGGCTCTTCTGTGAAGTCCAGCGCAGATCTGGTGATGAGATTGCAGGAGGTCTGCTGTAGGTGTCAGGTTTTCTCTCTTGCCATTGAGGGTTTTGACCAAGAAAAGAGCAGCTGTTTGAAAAGCCCAGTGATTTTGCTTTTGCACTTCCAGAGCACACAGTGGTGACACCATTTTTTCCTTTATTTAATTCCTGTCTTGGAAACCCATGTGCCAAGTTTTATCCCATCACGACGCCTTTCTGGCACAGTCAGAAACCCCTCGCCTTGCAAAGAGCAAGACAACCTTGACTGTAAGGTTATGAATGGGGATTTATGACCAAGTCTTCTTTTATATACACTTAGTCCAACTTTACTGCTACAAACAGATGATGGTGATAAGGTGGGCAGGTTGTTTAAAGTTCTGCTGGAATGTGAGCACAGTTCTCCTCTTGGCACCAGGAATCTGGCTTGTCTAAAGCAAAAACGCAGCTCTGCAAAAATTGTCATTTGTAAGAACCTGATCCAAGTCCTGCTGGAAACAGGAGCTTTTATGTTGGGCATGTAGGTTAATAACACCCCTTTTTCATTAGTATTATTTCTTAATATCTTTCCACTGTATTTTTTTTGAAGAGCAGCTGGAAAAAGTCCTATTCATGCATACAAAAATTTTCTTGTTTCCAAAAATAATGAGATTTAGTGTCTGGCCAGCGCCTTCTAAATGCAGTGGGAAGCCGTCCCGGCCAAGGATGCGTATGGTGTGATCCCGAGACACCAGCTTGGTGCAGATCTCGGCCAAAAAATGCAAGAGACATCAAGAGCAGGAGCTTTGCCCCAACTCTTCGGCGTGATGTGACCGATGAAAAAAGGGTGAAATCCTTGGTCCTGTGGCATTGTGTGCCCTGAGATGAGGGCTGTGGGGCGGTTCCTGACGCCGTTAGTCTTTCCCACCTGGCTGCCCTCCGGCATATGCCAAAGGGATGCTGGCAACTCACCCTGCTGCTCCTGCCTCACGCTCAGGGTGTCCCTGCTCAGGTTCCCAGCCTGGCAGCCCAGGGTGGTCGGCCGAGGGCCTGTGTCACCTTCTCAAGTAAAAGCAGGGTGTTTTCTAGAGCCGAGGCCGCCCGCCGTGCCCCGCGGAGGTGCCTCGTGTGGTTTAACCACCGCTGTCTCTGCGCTCGCTGCACATGCCGCAAAGCCTGTACGTGACGTAAAAGCCACGGGTCCATTTGTGCTGCTTGTTTTCTGGTCTGAAAGGAGGCAAATGCATCTCGGAGCTGCTGCCTCGCTTGCTTTCTGCTTCGCCTCCTGAGCTGGAGTGGGGCTGGTTAATAAACATGATTCACTGTTGTCTTTTAGCTGTCAGGGCTAGAGTGAAGCTCTTGGTGCCGGCAGGTCTAGCTCTTCTCACTCAAGGGCTAATGCATTTTGCTTTGGGAAATAGTGACACCCAGCACCACGCGTTAGCTTTACCTCATGAATAGACCATATACAATTTCCAAACTACTCAGCAATAAAACTCTTCTGTCTCATGCCTTGGTGCCAGCTGTTTAATTAGGAATAAGCAGAGGCTGGATTTTATTCGTACGAGTAACGGAGGATATTTTTTCCCCCCTTTCAGCTTGCAAAAGATAAAGAGCGCCTGCAAGCCATGATGACACACCTGCATGTGAAGTCAACTGAACCAAAAGCCACCCCTCAGCCCGTAAGTACCGAACTGTGCCGAGAGCAAACAAAACCTCACAACAAACCTCTCTTTCCTGTTCCCCACCGGAGCGCGTGATGCGAAGCATGGCCCGCCTCGGAGCCGGTCGCGGTGAGGAGGTGCAAAGCGTTGCTTTGCAGGAGGCGCTGCCACGGGCACCCGGGTTTTATCATCCTCCTCTCCTCAGGGAGTTTGAAAGAAGTTTTGCTCTAAAGCTGATGGATTGTGCCTTTCTCTGGCCTCACGTAGTAGCCTGTAAGTCGCTTTGCATCGGGCCAACTTGCGTGAAATCTTAGGAAGTGTTAGGAAGGAGATGTAATTAAATTATCTTTCATATATTTATTTTGCTTTCTCCCCGTCTGACAGACATTTACAGTAGAAGAGACTCTAGCTGCACGTTTTGATGATAATAGCGGTTAGCCAGTAACAGGTTTTATACTGTAGAAACTGAGAAAGGAAACCTTTCTCCGCCCCAGATTGCCCTTTAAAAAAGGGGTGTGGGGGAAGCAAGTGGCTTTGCAGCCCAAGAAAACTCCGGGGTACCCCCACACCCAGGCAAATCCACCATCTCGGTCCCTGACGGAAATGATTCTTCGACTGTTGTTTTCTCCCAACCTCGTAATGCTGAAAATGGTCCTCAGAGCTTCCAATGATGATTCAAAATGGAGAGAATGCTTTGCTTCTTGATTTTAAGATTTGTAAGATTTAAAGGTACACTGGCTTTATTTGATTTTGCTTTGAGTCATTGTGTGAAAATTAATTGAGCGTTGACAATCTATAGTTAGTACTAGCAATTTTAATCAATATGCAATGATGCAGCATAATGACAAAGTATTGGTTTATCTGTTTTGACTGATTTTTTTTCTATAAATAAAGCAAACACACACCCATATATGTGTGATTTATGGTGATAGAAATAAAAAGGAGTCAGACTATTAACCCAGCAAATATGGTAGCCTGCCAAGATGCAGTTGGTAGACAAAATTAATGTCTGAAACAGAACACATTACAGAGATAGAGAACATAAAATCATTAAACACTTCGCACACCCATTTTTACTAGAAAAGGATTTCTCAGTTTCCATGTAGTTGGAAATAAACGGCTGCAGAAGTGCATAGGGAGGCTACTAGACAGAAAATTGCAGGCTATTCAGCAACACTGGAGCAGATGTCAAAGTCAACAGGAAATTTCGGTGCCTTCTTGGAGAGAGTTGAGTGGTAGGTGTAAACCCTTCCATTTAAGCTGTTGAGATGCCGAAAATTGCTGGATCCAGTGGATACCAGCCCTCTGGAGTAGAAACTACTTACGGTGTCTATAAAAATAGCGTTCTTCTAGTTCCTCGCATCCATCTCAGCCTGAATGCAAATGCTTCAGCGCATTGTTGGCAAAGTACGTAGACCCAACAGAATGGGGAGGAGGTTTGGTTTCTATAGCTCTTACTGGATTAAAAATTAAAACAGCGGAATAATCTGGGAGTCTCAAAGCACTCTGCCTTGAGGCCTTTCATAACAGCGGTGCCCCTCAGGAGGAAGGATTAAAAACTAAAGGGAGGAAATCATAAGAAGGCGAGCAGCGTTTGGCAAGGCAGCTCGTGATCGATGCTCAGCCGCGGAGGGCAGGAAGCTTTTGCGGGTGTTGTAGGCTACGGAGATACCAGGCGGTGTCGCCATGAAGATTAGTGTTAACAGCTAATAAACAGGGAAAAGCAGCGGGGGGAAAAAAAAAAGTGAACGCAGGGGGAAAAGGGCTGTCTTGATTAGTATTAAAAATGTTTTACATTCTGGAAAATTATAGCTTTGTTGGGGACCTCCTACTAAATTTATTTTTAACTGCTCTATTGAAAATTCTGTACCACTAGTCAACATTATCTCTCAGTTGCTCAGCACAGTGTTTCTTTATTAAAAGAAATAGGCATGAATATTTTTGACTGAAAAATTAATAGCTTTTGAATTCATACACAGCAGGTTTTCTTTTGCAAAGAAGTCCAATATCGCTGCACAGCACTTCTATAACCATTTATTTAGAGTCCAAGTCAAACCTTTGACAGCTAGAGCAGTGTTACAAGCCAACATAAAGAACTCCAAGATGTAAACCAACAATAGGCAGTCTGTGTGAGGTTTGCCATTGTCAAATACATAGATTGTTTGGATTAGTTTATGTAAATGTACTGTTGTATTACCCTTTGGAAAAAAAAAGATCACATTTGTGTATGAAAAGTGGTTTCGTTCACAGGCAGCATTATAAATTCCTTATCCTTTAACTTACATGTTAGAAGTAAAAATTGGTGCCTGACAGGCCTATATTGTGTGGCACTCTGTTGTTGGATTGAAACTGCCTTCTTTTCATTTATTGAAATATAGAAAAATTTATTATAGATACCATCTGATAAATCAGAAATTATTAAAATATGTATAGGTGAAGCATTTGAAAATTAATTATAAAATGTAGAAGTATAGTGTTTTGCATAAATTGTGCTTTCCTAGTGAAAAAAATACACAGGCATTGCATAAACTGTGCTAGACCCTACTCCTTTTAACTCAGTGGGATAGGACTTTGGTAAAAAGATCTGATGACCATTATTGCCATGCAAAGTATTCTTTACATCCAGTAATTAATTTTTTTTTGCCAACATAACTAATGCAAGGTGTATGTTAGAATTAATATATTACGGTACATTGGTGATTTTAAAGGAAAGAGCGGCTGCGAATCCAAACGTAGCAGTGAATTGGGATTTAAAATTACAGCCTTTTCGTGACTGAGGAGATGTTTTCATTCTGTTTAAAGGATCTTAACACTTGTTTTTAAACTGTTTTGTTACTGGCAGGTAAAGCTGGTGACTGAGGGTCTGGGTTAACCACACGCCACTTGTCACCCACGCTGACCATTGGTACCGTCTTTGCCTTTGGGGCTTCAGGCAGCAGCTGAGCAGGTGGTTTTGGACCAGTTGGTCCACAGCCAGGTTCTTGGTGGTTGTGCATCAATTCAAAACTCGCCCAGCTTCGGGGAAGGGTTGCTTGGCCAGTCTAGCCGTGGCCATCCATCCCATCCCCACCTTTGTGTGGCTTTAGCTCCTTGCAGTAATTTTGACCTTGGGAAGGGCGGTGGAGTGGCCCGTGCATTTCACTACACCAGTCCACCAGGACATCTGTTCAGTAAAGCTCTTCAGACCTATTAAAGCCGATGAGATTTAAGCACGTTCTTATGTAGTGTAGTGGTGGGTGGCTTAAATTGTTGGCGAGTAGGAACATGCGCGGGGAGGTCGCTGTGGATGTCTGGTGTACTGCAAAGGGCAGCTCGTCCCCTGCTCCTGGGGGAGCTGCTGGGCAGGCAGGAGGGTGGCTGGGGAGGGAGAGCACACCGTGAGCTGGGCACTGCTAAATGCCTTCTTTAGAAATGTCCCAGTTTATAATTAAAATGGCCCAACGGTGCAGCACTTTAAAAGAAAAATGGAAGTATCTCACAACTTAACGCTTGGAGCACACAAAGTTGTTCCTGTTACTGCTACATGTGTTGTTTTGGTGAGACTAAAGGGCCTGAGTAACGTGAGAACAAAGCTGTCTGTGAAGGAATATGCTGTGACGTATTTTTGTAAGGTGAATTTTTTTCAAGGTAAAAAAACCCAACCAAAACCCACAACACAAGAGCTGGAACAGCTCTTTCTCAAGAATTATCATTCTGGTTTTGCTATTAAGATACCTTCCCTTACATGCTATTTTCATTGGTGTTAATGATCAGCATAATAGGTTGAAGTGGAAATGTGCTTTCTTTTGGGGTATTAACTAACGTTGAAGTTCATAGGAAGCGAAGGAAAAGGAAAAAGCATCAACCAACAAGTAATTCTGCACACTAGGTGCTGTAGCCATCTTTTAAAAATAGACAGAAAACTTTTAAAGAAACTTTTGGCACTTTAAATAAAATGCACTGTTAGAGATCCCTTCTTTAATGTATTTTTTTACCCTAACCATAGCAGTTACGATTGTTTTGAAATACTGTTTTTAGCAACTGTAATAACAAAGCATTAAAAAAAAAAATAGTCTTTTAACTGTTGAGGTAATGACTGAGCATTTTAGCTGCTGTAGCCGTACTTTATAGTTTGAAAAAATAACGATACGCAGCAATAAAGAGAGATTCTCAAGCACAACAAAAGCTGTTTTTATATACTGGTTTTCATTAAGTCTCACTCCTCAGCTTCGGTTTCCTTAGTATTCCTGCCAATAACAACACCTGCTAAGTGATTGCTGCCTGCCAGGCTCTGCATCTAACACACTAATGTGTCCAGGCTGAAACAGGAGAGGAAGACACAGCACTGAACAAGTCTTAGGCCCAGCATTAGCCTTCTCTCCCACCCTTGGTGTCAAGAAAAGGAGCCTCTGCTCCAGAGCGTTTCAGTCCCAGGAACCCAGTGGAGATAAATCCTCAGCCCCAGTTGGGACCGGAGCGGCAGCGTCCATTGCAGAGGAGTCACTGCCCTGCAGCAGTGCGTATGGCCCCACCGTGACACTTATAAATTTTTTTTTTTTTCTTTTAAAAGTGTTTCAGGTTTTTTTTTTTTTATGTGCAGCCACTATTGTCATGTAAAATGTTTACACAAAAAGAAATCAGACTTGGCCCTAATGGGAGAGTCACTTACTGGAAATCTATTTTATGGGGCGAAGGAGAGGGTTACCTCTCTGCCTTGTTTATATCTAAAGAAAAAAAAAGAAAATGACTCAGCCTTCACCTTTAATAGGAAGACATGACTATTTCTTGAAAGGGAAGGTTAATAATAAAATCCTAAGCAGGATATTGAATGCTGAAACAATTACGGCATTTATGCTTAAGTTTAAACAGTATGAGGAACTGTTCTCAAAAAACAAAACTGAACAAAGCACCCAACAAGGTTCAGTGATTGAATTTGCAGAATTTTAGGACCTAAAACTGTTGTGGGCTTTGGTGGGTTTTCTGTTGTTTTCTTTTATTTTCCCCTGTCATTTTGCGGGTTTTCTGTTGTTTGTTTGTTTGTTTGTTTTTCTTAAGGCTGGAGGAAATCCTCCCTCCCCCCATCCCCAGTACAAAAACTACAAAAACATTTAACTCTTCGGTGCAAGGGCTGTACTCTCCGGCGTACTTGGGCAGTGCCCTGCGTTGTGCCTCATTGCAGTGCCAGAGTTCTTGCTCATTGAAGTGCTAACTCTGTGACTTGGGCTCCCTCCCGTCTGACAGCAATGATACTTCATCCAAAAATTACGGTATATGGGAAACGGGCTGTGTACAAAATGCCAGCACGAACAACTTTCCTAATCATAGTAACTTGTTTTTAAATAGAAAATGCAAACAGGGAGAAACCGTGTTGAGTTTCCATCAGGAAAAGAAACCCTCCCAGCCCGGTCCCTCCCTGATCTTTGCCCTGCACAATCATCCACAGGCGCTTACGCATTTCTCATTGATGCCAATATTAAGATTTAATAGTTTACCATTCAAATTAATAATTCAAGATGGCAACAAAACCAACACCATTCATAATTTGTTATTCTGCTCTAATTCACAACCGATTTTTCAGCCTTCGCGCTGAGGATGCCACAAAGAAAGCAGCAGCGAAGGTCTGCGGAGGGAGCGCAGCCCTTTCCTCCCTTACCCTGGCTTGTGTGTTGGTAGCGGCATCGGCAGGGATCGGACCCTGGCTGGAGGAAGAGAGAGTGTCATCAAATAAAACACGGAAAAAGGAAAAACTTCGCTAGCGATCGACAAGGTCGTGTTTCATTAACTTGTTGGTTCAGGCTCGCAAATGGTCGTCGGAGGTGAAACGCAGCAGACTCGCTGCATTCCAGCTTTTTGTTCTCTCTTTCCTCACAGACTGCAGTCATGTTTAATTTGGAAACTGGGCTCCTTTGGCAAATTAGCAATTAGAACAATTTTGTGGGAATATGTATATGTGTCATTAGTTTTCCTGCAAATTAATAGCGAGAGCAGAGGTCAGGCAGAAATTTTCCACTTGACTGCAGCTCCTCTGTTGAGATTTGGCACTTTGTTTTGGAACGGCCACAGCTGCTCAAAGCCACAGTCTTCCTTTAGGAACTGTCTTTTAATTAGTTTACCTCATAGCCATTATTACAAATATTACTGCCTCCCCTCCTTGAAATAAAATTACTGTTTCTACAAAATATTCCGGTGACATCTTGCACCACTGCACATTGATGGTGGGGTCACTCGGATGCAGCGTTTAATCATTAGATCACCTCCATAAGCATCTCCTAATTAGAGTCCTTACAATACAATTTTATCTGGTAATTAGCTGAGATTGGCTGCTTCCTCTGTAGCTTATTAGTGGCAGCCCAGCAGTGGGTGTGAATCACAGTGTCATTTGTCAAGCCTGTTAAAGCCCCCCCCCTTTGCTCGTCCCTCTTCTGTGTTTATTCCTAGTTGCTACCTACGCTGAAAAGCCTAAAGAAATTTAACTCGATTCAAATTCTTTAAGCAGGGAACGCTGACCTTTGTGGATCCTTTCTCGCGGTTCCCTAGTAGAAACAGATTAAATGTTAAGTTTTTACACACTAAAAAAGGAAGGGGACTCTTTTGAAATGGAGTAGTTGGAGCCGTAATGATGAAACACGAGCAGTGATCTTTCCAACAGGAGGGCCCGGCTGCCGAGCCTGCGCTGGAGACGGGCACTCAAAATTGATGCAGATTTGCTCGCAGTTATTGGACTGTTAAAATGTCCATTTAGAAACTGAGATAAAATACAGTAGATTTAATTTCATGGTGAGACCTGTCAGTTGTACTATTATTATCGTCACTGGTCCTTTTATCATATGTAATAGATGGATAGATGGATAACAGGGAGACATTACTATATACATGTCCCTAATCGGTGTCCTTAAATCACGCCAGTCAACAAACAGCCTGGGCTCTCGCGGGCAGCACGTGGAGGCAGTGCCCGGCGCCGCGGGGGTTTGAGCAGGCAGGCTCACCTCCGGGTTGCATTTAGCGGTTCACGCCGGTGTGGGAGTCTCTGGGAAATCAATACCGCTATTTTGCGATCCCTCGCTGGGTTCACACTCTCTAGCCTCGCCACAAAGTGTTAAATATTGCCCGCTGGAAGGCGAAGCATCGTTTTGTGAGCACCTGCACGGAAAGGTGGGCGTTTGCAGGTCTGCTGCTTGCCACCTCCTTTCCTTGGAGCGGTGCTTGAGCTGCCGGTGCAGCGTCGCAGCCGTACAGCACCGGGCGCTTGTGGCTGGGGCTTCCCTCGGCTTGCTCCCTCTCACCGTCGGGAGGGAAGAGCAATCGCAATTTATCTGTCGCTCAGCTGCGCCCTCTCTGTGGGCAATGGGCTTTTTGTGTTGGTATCCTTTCTGTGATATTAGAGGCCTTTATTTTCCACTACCTTTGTTTTGGATAAATCCTATTATTTTTATAAAGAAACGTTATTTGTGGCTATTAACTCATGAGGGATGCTAATAGGAATTTTCTTATCTGGTTACTTTTCATACGAGGAAAATTAATACAGTATGGATAAACAGGAGATGTTTGGGGGCGTAGCCGAGTAGTGCGCCTTGCCTTCATCTGAAAAGGTTAATGTCCAGCAAAAAGGAATTTTAATCACGAACAAAAGTTGTAAAATTCTGGCCTTGTTAAATTCAGTAGGAATCTTGCTACCGACTTCAATAGGGTCAGGATTTCACCAATATTATTCGCAAAACCGCCTAAGGGAAGGAAATGTGGAAGTAGTCAAAGAGCCCTTTTCTCAGTCCTCTTTTCTGATGTTGTAGTTAAGAGATCGGATTGTTTGTTTAAAATACTTCAGCAGGAGTGACCTATTGAGACGGAGCATCGTCTTTCAAAGGGCGTTGTAGGGCAGAAAGAAAGGGTCGGGGAGGAATGTGGATGCTGGTTATATAAATAGGGTTGTGTATCGAAAACACTTGAGTTGGAGCTGGGTTTGATACACAATCCCAGAGGCAGTTGGGTTTTACAGCCTGCTGTGGCAAGCTGGGCTTCGCGCAGGTAACGCGGCTGCCTTCCGTCCTAGAGAAAAAATGGAGTGGTGCCACTTCTGCTGGCCTGAATGCTTGCACTATTTCATGCAGTGTGATTAATTAAATTATTCCAGTGTTAACCTACTCTGGGCCTTGCTTTTAAAATGGATGAATGGCGGGGGGGGGGGAGCCCAAATGCTGAAGGAGAGAGATTGCGTTTCTCCCTAGTACGTCCCTAGGAAAGTCTTGCCTTTTATTTTAAGCCTGATGCCTTCAATGAAATATCCAAGAAGACTGATTAGAAGCCATGCATAATGATAGTGTGGAAATAAGAGGTGCGTGAGGTTTAGATTGTGAAACAATGGAACTAAAATAAAATATTAAAATGATTATGTACTGTGTGAGATCTTGTTTTAAGGTTTAGATAAAAATCCATGATTTGTAGTTCTGGCAGCAGGCTACATTATTATTATTTTTTTAAATCTATTTGGAAATGTATATATTTATTTCCCTTTACTGGCTCCTAATGGAGATGTTACAACAGCACTTTGTGCTGAAGCAAGCGCTCGGGCTGTGTTGTCTGCTTCGAACTGAGGAAGACTCCGTTATTGAGAATTTTCTCTGCAGCCCTTAATTATCCAGAAATGCCATTTGTAACGAAATCCTCATCCTTCCCTCCGCAGCTGAATCTGGTATCGAGCGTCACGCTTTCCAAGACTGCATCCGAGGCGTCTCCGCAGAGCTTACCTCATACTCCCACCACCCCGACTGCGCCCATCACTCCCGTCACGCAGGGACCGTCGGTCATCACTACCACGAGCATGCACAACGTCGGACCCATCCGGAGGCGGTACTCGGATAAATACAACGTCCCCATTTCTTCAGGTAAGGGGGTTCTGGTGGCGCAGCCCCTTCGGTGGGGCAGCTTGCCATTGCCCGCGGCCCGGTAGCAGCAGGCTGTGATGATAACAGAACAACTGCTCTTATTTAGCAGATATTGCCCAGAACCAAGAATTTTATAAGAACGCAGAAGTTAGACCACCATTCACGTATGCATCTTTAATTAGACAGGTAAGCTGAGCAAAAACACATGCATTTGGATTAGAAAAAAAATATCTCCCTATATGTGCACACTCTGGATTAAATAGATTTTCAAACCTTTGGTATGTAAGCGTGCTCACATGCTCAAACCTTTACTATAAGGGTTTTTAGAACTGCAATATATAACATAATTGCTTTTGATTAAGTATTACAATACGATGTGATTATTAGGAAATTCATTTCACACAACAGTGAAAATGAGCCTGTTTAAAGATGGCAAGTCAATTATCACAAGCTACAGTAATCTCTGATCCCTAGAATTAATCTGAGCTCTAAATAATTACTGAGCTTTAATCAGCTAGTGAAATGTTTTGCATTTCTCTTTGATTCTGCTTTATGAATGACTAATAAATTAATATTTCTGTAAGGAAACAGAAATAAAAACTCAAAACAATTAGATAATTCCATTTTGAATTTTGCCATTGAACTGTTAAATACAGCCATTAATCTTAGTTCGTATTGTGAAAACCCTCCTTTGGATTTTTTGCTCCAAATCTCTTCTTTCTTTCTTCCTTTCTTCCTTTCTTTCCTTTTTGTATTTGGTAAAGTAAAACTGTGAGTGTATTTTGTACTGGTGTGCTCATAACTGATCTTGCAATCGCTTTACTTCACAAGGCCATCCTCGAATCTCCAGAAAAACAGCTAACACTAAATGAAATCTACAACTGGTTCACGCGAATGTTTGCTTACTTCAGACGCAACGCGGCGACGTGGAAGGTAAGCCTTAGCCCGCCTACGCCTCTTGCCTTCGGTATCTGACATGTACAGAATAGACATTGCTGATGACATAACAAATTGTAACGACATGTGGACATGAAAATTTAGATCGGCAGTTTTGACACACACTGGGTGCCTTATCTGCAGGAACAATTTGATATTTGGCAGAAAAATTCTTCTGCCTTTGGAAACCACTAATTGAATCCCCATTATTGGCTTTTATGTTCTGTGTTTATGCCACGAGTTCCTCTGTGTGGTTGCTGCTAGCAGTGAAACTCAAGCCCTTCAGCTGGAACGTATTGGGGGGGGGGGGGCGGGGAAGAGGTAAAGTTATTGTGTCAGTAGAAGATACACTGTTTGTCTTTTTAGTTATGCAGACTGTAATCACAACAATCACTTTTTTTCCTAGGATCTATAGATAAGTGGATTTCTTTCCTCAATCAATTGACTCTCAACTACATATACAGATCTGTTACAAACTTCCTTTTTTTTTTAAATCACACAGCAGAAGCTTATTGAACATAATATGCAAGAAGCAAGCCCCACAATAAGAATTGTGTTTAAGAAAAATAAACTTGATATTGGGCACTTTAATTTTCTACCATAGCCATCTCAGATATTGTTAGATAAGAGGTCTGGGGAGTTAATTTTATTTTATATTTTGGGGGACACTCCTTCCCTTATGTATACCATTATAATAGCCACACTGGCTTCTGCAGCTAGTGCAGTTACAAATGAATGAATCAAATAATAGGATCTTGTATCACTGTAGACGTTGCACCCCTGGTACTTTGAGCCTCTCTTAACCTAGACAACTCTGTGGCTCTCAAACAGCTGCAAATGACCAGTTGGATGAATATGTCCCAGACATGCTGTTTCATCAGCTCTTTCTGTTTTTTCTGTCTCAGCCTGCATTTAGGATTAATTCCTTCAGAGGGAAATGGTCCTTGGAAGTTAGCTTGGTTTTTAGCAGCATGTTTTGCTTTTAATTCACATCCCAGCGCAATTTTGTACATTTTCAACCTTGGTCTAGGAGCTCTTAGGTTCAGGAAAAGTCTTGTGATTGCTGCTTTGATTCTTCACTGCAGTTGGAAAACATGAGCAGTGTTTCACTTTGCAGCTTCCTTACTATCCAGAAAGGAAATTAACTTTCCCTGATTTAAGATCCTTTTAGACCTGCCTGTCTTTTGCTGCTGGAGCGGTTCCAGTAGGACTTTTCAGCAGCTGCAGGTGTGGGTGCTAAAGTAAAAATCCTATTTAATTCCAGCAGCAAAGGGAAGGGAAGTGGAGGGGGGAGTGGATGAAGGCAGCAGGCAGCCCTGGCCCTATCTCCTGCGAGGCTAGTTTGAGGAATTAGCTTTGTGCGTCATGTAAAATCCAGTCCCAGAAGCCGCATGCGCTTACAGTGTGCTTCTCAGAGGAAGAGGAGAGAGGCTGAGCTGCAGACCCTCGGGCTTGCAGAAGGGCAAGGTGTGTCGTGGGGAGGCAGGTACCATTTAGAGACCCCTCCCGGATACCTTGACCTTGTGCGGGTGTCCAGGTCCTGCTTCACCTACCCGGGAAGAGAAGCTTCACCCCAAGTTCCACCAGCGCTAGCAAAATTGGCAACCGTTCGAAGTAATGGAGGTTTTCGTGCTGAAGACTGCTCAGATTTATGCCAGCCTTCAGGAACAGCAGGGATGAAAATGCAGCTCTGGATTGGCATGACGGGAAGCCCACAGGGTGCAGAGCAAGCACAAGGGGCTAATTGCAGAATCAGAATAATTTGAATATATACGTGCTGATTTGCACTCACCTTCAGCTAATGCTTAGGGGGCGTTTGGGTCAGTGTACCCCAAGTTTAGGGTCAGGGTTTGGTGTGGGCAAGCTTCCCTGAGCACTCTTTCAAAAACACAGAATAGTGCAGGAATAAAGACCTTTAAAAAAATGAACTCTCTCCCAAAATGCGGTACAGCAGAGCCTGAGCAGTTATTAAAATAACAAACCCTTTCATTTACTACATTCAAGCATGTTCAGGGTAATTTTTCTGCAAAAGTGGCTTGCATACAAATATTTTTAACAAGGTAAATATATAATCTTACAATAATAGCTCCTAATTTTTCTGTTAAGCTGATTGCTGGGGGAGCACTGTGAACTGGTTCTGACAGGTCAGAGGCAATGTCTGTTTGCTTTTATTTTTTTGGAGTAATTTGCTGGCACTGAGTCTCAGCCGTGCGGCACAGGCTGCAGGTGTGGCTCCGAAACGTTGGGGTATTGTTCAAATAAAACTGTTAGATAGCAAGTATCCAGAGGCAGGGGAAACGAAACAATTTTTTTTTTCTTGCCGTCAATTCCTTAAATAAGCAATCACATGGAAAACAGAAAGTGAGGGCAACACTTCATGGACATCTTGCAAATATTCAACTTGTCTGTCTCAACGTATTCAGCAAGAGCCCGATCCAGCAGCCTTAACCATCAATTGCACGATGACTTCAAGAGAACAAGAACAGACTGTAAAGTATTTCTCCGGCATTAAATTTATTTAAAGAAGAATACAAATATTTCTGCTCAACCATGTATTTAGAGACTGTTTACAAACTCCGAGGACTCACTTTGCTGAACTTTGCTGTGTGTGTTTGATCAACTGCTGTATGAACTACAAGATCAGCTTTCACTGGGGGAAATAGCGTTATTATTCTTACATTTTGCTCCAGACTTGACAGTGTTCCCATTTTCACAGGAAACTGCCTGAGTTACCCAGATGTGGGCCGGCAGCCCTGTGTCGGGTTGCACTAGTGCGGCACCCACCAGCAGTTGCTGAGCTAGCTGATTTTAGCCCGTAAGGTGTGGGGTGTTTGCATGTTTTTCCTCCACCTCAAAATCAGGGATTTTGCCAAAAATTTCAAAACCAGTGAAATCTGGGAGAGGTGGGAGGGAACAAAAAAAAAATCATTAAAAAATAACACCAGAAGAAAGTAAGGACAGAACGAAGCAGCCCTGATGGACAGGTTGACTTTCTCCTAGATTTCTGCCTTGCTGAGAGGAAAAGCATATTCGAGCTTTATTTTTCCACCAGTTCACAAGCAAATCAGTGTGGAAAAGCCGAAGCGCCCGGACCCTGCCGCAGAGCCCAGATTGGGCACCTACAGCCAGAGGAGATGCGTTTGCACTCAAGCGTCTGCTGAGCAAAGGCATTTCGAGCCCTGACTCTTCCCCTGTACCGGGGACGGGAGTGTGGGGACTGCGCTAGCGATTGCAGAGAAATGGAAAAGTAGCAAAAGACTCTTAGCCTTCCTCTCCCAGGCACACACACCACTGCCTCTTAATTTACATGACAAATGCACTGTGCGTACCCTTTGTTTGCACAGTGATTTAGACATTCATGATTAGAGCTCCCTTTCACCGTCCAGACCCGATGTTCATTAAAAAAAAAAGAAAAAAGATGAAGACGACGACGATGGAAGGAAAAAAAATTGTAGTCTCTTGGTTGCCTAGACCCAGGCCATGTGTTTGGCTGGCATTGTGCCTGCTAACGAGTCAACCAGATTGACTAAATCAATGGTGCCAGTGATGATGGATGGAGTTTGTTCGCCTGCATATTTTCAGCAAATGGCTTCTTCTGTTTTCCCTGTTTACCAAGCCCCTTTCAGCAGCACTGGGGACAAGCTCCTTGTACAAATTCAAGTGGCTTCGTAGTAGGGTGTTTGCTCAGAAAACTCCTGTAACGGGGAAGGAGTATGGCACTCCATTCGAGGAATAACAAGGCTCTCGGCACCGTTTCAGGGGGAGCAGGGACAGAAAAGCCACAGCTTGCCATGACAAAGTGAGACGTCTTCTCGTGTCTGGCTTCAGCAAAGGTCTGAACACGTTGGAGGGGTTGGCTGGGCTCATCCTTCCCCAGCGCCGAGCTGCAGAGAGGACATCTGAGCATCGGATGCCATGAGCGCAGGTCCCTCTGGGTGATGAGCTGTGGGGATATTATCACTTTGTTTCGGAGAGCCCTCCTCATGTTTTCACTTGGCAGAGGCTCAGATCAGTCAGTACAGTAGTCTGCCAGAAATAGGAGCCAACTTCCATATAAGAGCAAGCCGTGGAGGCAGGAGTCGGTGCCGTGCTGGCCGGTGGGGTGCTGCCGAGCCCCTGAGCCCCCGGTCCGTGCCGTGGGTGTGGAAGGAGGTTCAGCACCTGATTCACATTAGCCCAGCTGTGGGAAACCGCAGCAACACCAGCTCCAGTGCCTCTCTGCTAAATTGAGCCGTCTGTGCTTACGTGAAATCCTTTCTGTTCTCTCTAACTGCTTTCTTTTCCAGGAGGGGAGAAATTTCTCTTTGCAGAGTGTATATATTTGTTTTGAAAATGTCTAAGCAATGTTCCTCTTGTGTTCTGTATGAAATGTGCTGTATTATACAACGTGCATGCTTAAAATGATGGCTGTTCTCATTCACACTGGGGATAATTGATAAGAATAACTTGAATTTTTAATCTTGGGTTTAAGCTTTCATATTTATTTTGTCTTTGCAAAATAAGATGTAAAGAGCCGGGGAAAGCAAGCGGGTGTGGGGAGGGGAAGGGGCTTAACATTGCAAAATAAGGACTGTCAAGCTGACTGTGCTGCTGTTCTTGGACAATGATGAGCATTTTCTCATAGAAAGTTTTTGAATGTTTTCTCTTTTATACTTGCTGCAGAATGCAGTGCGTCATAATCTTAGTCTTCACAAGTGTTTTGTGCGAGTAGAAAACGTTAAAGGGGCAGTATGGACAGTGGATGAACTAGAGTTCCAAAAACGAAGGCCACAAAAGATCAGTGGGTATGTCCACCATGTTTGAACTTCTTAGCCTAGCTTGGATCATGCTTACAGTTTAACGTAGAGGCTTTTGGCTGCTAGCTGGTGTTAGACCAACCACAGGTGGTTTCGCATTGTTTCAGTTAAGGGAAACCAAGACAAACATCTCATCACTACTGTTTGTATGCCCACCAGTACCCTGACCCTGCTTGCTTGGTGTTTGTTGCATCACATGCTAGTAGCTTTTAGGTGGCAATGCATATTAACCCTCACAAACCATTTGCTTATGCTTATTGCATTTTATTTTCTTTTTCCTTTTCCCTGTATTTGATGTCTGTTCTGTCCCCGATCCCGTGTCCCTTTGTTTCCACTTCATCTCCTTTGCTGCTGCTCTTGTCCCAGGGTGCCATTCGCACCAACCTCTCACTGCATAAGTGCTTTATCAGAGTAGAGGATGAGTTTGGGTCCTTTTGGACTGTTGATGATGAAGAGTTTAAACGTGGCCGTCATATTCAACGAGGCCGTCCTCGAAAATACTGCCCTGATGAAAACTTTGGCGAGCTTGTTGCACAGTAAGAGCTTTTACTTGCTTTAATTTTTTTTTTCTGCTGTTGCTTTGCTTTGCATGATTTACCCATCTCATGTAGACTTGCATTTCACAAAATAGTGACATCACCTTTGCTGCTAAAGAAACTAAATTTTTGGTTGTTATGTGTATTTTGTGTGTCCTGCTCTGATAATCCAAATGCCTGTAGTAATGACTCTACTTTGACATGTTTGTTATAGCATTTGTTTATAGTGCAATGTAGACTAAAATAATTATCCACGCTAGCGCAGATATGCTGCTGTAGGCCTGTCAGGAAGACAGATATATGCCAGGAAAGGCTCCAGATAAGTTTTAATTCTGATATTTTCCTTTGCTTTCAGTTGTATGCCTTGTTTTGCAACTCTTAATCAGAAATAGAGTAAGGTGCTTATAAGACAGAAATGCTGAATTAACTTTAAAAAGTTTGAAAGTGCAGCGAGACCAGCTGTAAAGATTATAATCAACAGGCCGTCCTGTGTCTACAACAACCACGCACAAATATTGCTGGGGTTCCCAAAGCAATTTTCTTTGACCTTTACTCGAAGGCCATCTCTCCAGGACAACTGATCCTTGCTGGTCCCTGTGGGAGGGGCTCAGTTAAGACTCTTCTCACCATGATTTACTCCCACATGAAAAAATACAAAAATAAAAATGCCTAGCGAGTGATAAAACCTTCTGGAGATTTTTTGCATTGGTACTTTTTATCCAGTTCGTATTCGATGATTTTTATTTTTTTTCCCCTTCGGTGGAACCAGTGGTATTCAGATGCCCGCTAAAGAGAGGGCAGATATGCTCGGCCTTCATCTTCCTCAAATCTGGCCCCTTATGTAAACTTAAGATGACTAAAGTAAGGGTCCGAAATAGCACACCAGAATACGTTTTATTAAACCGTCCCTGAGGGCAGCGCGTTGTTTAGCGTGGTCCGTACCGCTCCGCTGCGGTGCAGCAGTACCTGCCGTCGTGCCTCCGTGCCCGCAGCCCCAGACCGCGTGGGGCGATGGCGTTGGCAGCCCCTCACCGGGACCGCTCACCATTTGCCTGGCAGGAGATAACGCGGCTCAAATCCTCTCTTGTCGTGGTCCCTCTGCTCCATTGCGAGGGACTCTGCTGCCAGCAACTTCGAGAATAATTTGTGTGAAGTAGTATTTAAAATGTCCCGTGATGCTTCTGATCATAGCCTCCTCACGATGGACCTTTACATGGTAACTGGCTCCCAGACACGACGAATATTGGAGAATTTCTCCTGAACACAGCTAAAATGAGCAGAGATGCCAAGATGTGCTACTAATGCAGGGTAGTAGAACACATGGCGAGGTAACGTTGAGAGATAATGATGTTCCTTATTTAGTAAAGGCAAATATGATAACCATAGACTAAAATTCAGATATTTTTGTTAAATTAAAAAAAAAATAAGAAAAAGAGAAACGAAAGAGAACTTGTATGGAAAACCAGTCTCAGCTCTAGTTTTCTGGTGTGGGAGGAAGCATTACATGCTTGAAACGCTTGCACAGAAGTTGGTTGCATTTAACTCTCCTTTTTATGTTTTTCTTATGCAGTAACCCTTCTCTTATTAAAAACATACAGACCAGCCACACCTACTGCACACCTCTCAATGCTGCTTTACAGGTAAGATTAATGACTGTAGCAAATATGCAACAGAGGCGTGTGTCTTCCCCACTCATTTCAAAATATATTAGCCTTGCTCTAATTAGATATTAAATTTTAATTCCGTTAAACTTTTTTCTTAAGTGCATAAAGCATCATAGTCCCTGGAGGCAAACACATATCAGGCTGCTTCAGCATTAGCTAGATGCTTAGCATTTTGAATATTGTGGCAAAAAAATTAAAAGTTCACTTATTAATATTTATCAGCAGTATCATAATTTCCATCCTCTTATTTCAGAATTTCACTTGAGGCAAAAATACCACAAGTGTAATTACTCTAGCACAGCTATTAATGTGCTGAATGATAGGATACTGCGGCACGTGACCTTCTATTGTTCATGGGTTTAAAGAGAAAGCAGATCATTTTTCCCCCTTTTCTTTTAAAGGCTATTTTTGCATATCTTCCTATTGTTGGTAAAAAATAAACGTTGCAATTCCTATAGAAAAAAACCCCATCATTTTTATTGGTTTAAACCGTACTGTAATTGTAAGACAAAAAAATCTGTTTTTTCACGATGTAGAAATACACAAAGTGTCGGTGCACAATTAATAACTTGCAGCCTAAAAGTGTGCGCATCTCCAGCCCTTTTTCATGTGCTTTGTACCAGGATGGCGTTTTTTTCCCCTCTCTACAAATTCCTGAGTCTATCTCAAAAAACCCAGATAAAGTCAGTATTGGCTATATGAACCAAAGATACGAATGCATTACTGTGCCCTGAATTTGCAGGGGGGGGTGTGTTTGTGTGGGGGTTCAAGCCTATTCCATATAGTGTGAATTAATCCAGGAGGCGACAGCGCGCGTGGTGGCACCCCGGTTGTTTGTTGAGGGTCGCTTCTGGAGAAGTCCACTGACGGCCATGGATATTTGCTTGGGCAACTGTGTTTTGTGGAAGGTTTAGCAGACTTCTCTTTTCAGAACCAAGAAACGGATTATTAGAAGAAAAGCGATGTTCTGCATTTCTTCTAATTATATGAGTTTATGCAGTAACTTCTGAAAAGCAAATGAAAGCATGTTTAAATGAAGCAACTGTAAATACCATTCATTAGTAACTTATTTTCCCTTGAGTCTTGTGAAGTGGGATTTTTAAAGACTGCTTTGTCTCTTGAATAGTATTAAGATTACAAGCACATTTTACATTCATGAGGCTGAAAGGCAAAAATGAAATGATCCTGCATTTCTTCACATTGTTAACTATGTGACTAATTTCAATTAATATGCTTATCATACGGAACTGTTCGTGTTTTATTTCTGAAACACGTGTCGTTGTCGTCATCTCCATCCATTCTTGTCTTTTGTGATAACCTCCAAACTGTTTCCATTTCCCACCTTCCCTGGAAGTGGCACGTACTCGTGCCCCCCCACAGCATCGTGCGAACTGAGTTGATGGAGGGAAGAGCCTGGGCCAGATTTGCTACTGCTCGTGTGGCCCCTGTAATGAATGGGGGTGAGCAATATTCATTGCACTCAGGTCCTCGTTCAGATTGAAAGTACACCAGCAGGTTCCTCGCTCCTCTCTCCGCCACTGGATTTTGGAGGCAGAACCCCGGCGGGTGCTCGGGTGCTGTTCGGGGGTTTGGGCGAAGCCGTGCGGGTGGCCAGTGCTGTGTGGGCAGTTCGGACCTCGCTTGGGCAATAACCTTCCTCCTGGGACACAAGGCTGCTTTACCTGCCACTGCCTATATTCAGTCTAATTAATAATGAACGAGCAACGTTCCCCTCCCTGCCTTTTGTGGGCATCTGCAAAGACCGGCTCTTTGCACATCCCCGTGAGTGGAGCGGCCGCCTCTCCGCAGGCCGGGGGACGGCACGGTGTGCTGTGTGCCACTGGGATGCCAGGCTGTGTTTCTCTTCTCCTGTGGGGTGGCAGAGCTGCCCCTCTCTTGCACCCAGACACCCCTGACGTCTCCTCCATCTGTTTTCCGTCACGGCCAGGGAGAAGAAGCAGCTCTCTCCCCCCTCTGTGTGTGGAAGGTACGGGGACTCCAGCTCTCACCAGCGCTCTCTTTTCCCAGCGGGTTGCCGGTGGCTCCCAAAACACCCCCCTCCCCTATTATTATCTTTATAGCAGATACTCCTCGTGTCCCACCTCTCCCCCAGTAAATTGCTTTACTGCAATTACAAGTTATCACTATGGGTGAAGAACTTGAGTCATTATTTTGCCAAGTGCAGGAAATGTGAACCATTCTTTGCATCCCCTAATCACAATGAGTTTGCCGGTTGTTGAATCAAGAAGATAAAAATAATCCTCCCCGTTAGAATAGCTTTTGTAATCACGTGTGACACATAGGGCTGCACATGGAGAGGTCAACGTAAGGAAGAATAAAAGGGCCGTGCTCCTGAAGATGCTGCAGTCAGGGCTGGTCGTGCCCCCCCTTCCCATCCCATCTCCCCCCGCCCGGTCTCTGGCTGTGCTTGCCTGGGAACAACTCTGCCGGCTCGGCTGGCAACAAGCAAGGAGTTTTGTCTCACGCATTAGGAGGAGGCGAGAGCGTTCGGTGGGGAGTACGTTTGCATGAATTCCCCTCCCACGGGCAGGGTTTGCATCGTGCAGACCTGGAGCCTGATGGATTTTTTGGCTCCGCAGCCAGCTGACCTTCCCCCGGAGCAGGTCGAGCGCTGCCGAGCCAGTGTCTGTGGCTCTCCGGCGCTGACACGGCTCAGAGCGCTGCAGATGATGTCAGCTGGATCCACCTGGGATGGGTGAAATGGTTAAATGTCCTTCGAGTCCCTGGGCGCTACAGCCTTGGAAAGCCGTGCATCCCATCCCCACCAAACGCTGGGCTCCTCCGGGGCTTGGGGCTTCTGCGCTCCCACCGCTGCCATGTCGGGTGCAGGACTGTGCCGTCAACATGAGCTAATGCTGACACACAGTAAATATTAGCAGGCAGAACGGTGGGAATCAGAAGGAAAATATGTAACAGTTCATTCTCTTCCTACAAAGATTTCCATTTAGAAAGTTAACTCCAGTGTGCCTCTGCATGGTATTTCTTTAGAACAAGGAAAAATTGAAATAAAATGGTCAGATCTGTAATAGCTAAGGTAAGAGCTGAGTTGCTGAGGCTTAAAAAATTTTCTGTGGACTGGTTCAGCATTCAGGTAGATCACTGCAACTCAGACTGATCCAGTTAGTGCTAACTGCAGCTTCGCACTTGTGTCACGAGATAAAACAAACTCGGTAACGCTGCCCTCCTGCTTGGTGCCCGTTTGCTCTGGTAGGAAGGAGTTATCAGCTGAGCGACTTCTAATTTTTTCCCCATTTCATTAAAAACAAAACCCAAACCCAGATCTAAGGCACAAAAAAACCCAAAGCCCCAAACATAATTTTGCAAATGAAAATAGGAAAAGGATGTTTTATTTTTTCCAGGAGGTGTAATTCCAAATAGGGAATGGAAAGCTCCGTCCTCTCACAAGCCAATGCAGCTATGAATGCTTAAACCCAGATGTAAATGATGTTAAATTTCCCTTGGTGGAATCAGGGTAATACCTATCAGAAAGCACAATATTTAAAAAAATGGTAATTGCAAATATTGCGGAGAATGTTTTGGAATAAGTGAGTGTGTTGTGCAATGTATAAAAATGTTAGTCATGGCTCTTCATATATTTGTTTGTGTCCCTGGCAGGCTTCAATGGCTGAGAACAGTATACCTCTATACACTACTGCTTCCATGGGAAATCCCACTCTGGGCAATTTAGCCAACGCGATGAGGGAAGAGCTTAATGGTGCAATGGAGCATACGAACAGTAACGGGAGTGACAGCAGTCCAGGACGTTCCCCTATGCAAGCAATGTAAGTACGGCAGAGGCACGTGCGTGGCTCTAGGCGTTGTCTTACCCTGTGGCTCTGGAGGCCTTCGCGGCTGGTTCCAGAGGTTCACAGATGGAGCAGCAAGAGTGGCCGTCTCTGTCTGGGGACGTGCGTAGGTTGATGAGAACATAAAAGGGCCATTTACCAACTTCCACATAAAACCGATCGGCTCAATCCAGTCCAGTGAGCACACAGAGCTATAAAATTGTTAACTTGTTTGCAGTTCTCTTCTTTAAACCTTGCAAAACTTCATAGGCAACTGATTTCTTGGAGAAAAAAATTTGTTTTCTCTCCCCGTCGGTCCATGCGACAAGCGTGGCTGGTCGGGCAGAGCTGGGAAATGGGCTTGTTTGGCCGGTTTAAAAAAACCACTCGACACACAAGTCTTGCTAAGCATTAATGATGGCACACGTGAAGGTCTACGTGATTTATAGATTGCTCTTAAAATATCAAAAGGAAAATTAATAGGAGCATTATAGCAACAGACGGCAGTATAATGAGTGCATATATAACCACATGAAGTAATGGGGGATCGCTGTCCCTGCTCAACGTGAATGGCACCCGGGCAGCGCGCTGGCGCAGGACAGGGTAAGGCAGGAAGGGTGTGATGCCCCGATGGGTGTGTTCGGTATTTATGGGGTGACGGAGTGAGTTTGCAAAGCTGTAAATTCCCCCCTCCCCTCAAATTACATACCGGGTAATTGGCGGCTGGTGAGGAAGACGGAGTTTATAAGTCTTAGAGTTCTCTAAAAACTCTGCGGAGCGGTTGGCTACCTGTGCAAGAGCCGCGCTGCCTTTCTTCTGCCTATTCCTTAAAACGGGCTGTAAAATTACTGGCTGGCTTGCCACGGCTCACATTAAGCATTAAAAAGAGAACTAATTTGTAGTCTTTTACTTCAAAGTAATTTGAATAAGGGATTTACAAAAGTAAGTCTAAATCAAAAAGTAGAAAAACATTAACCTAATACCACGATAGTAATTAGTTGTGAAAGTAATTAGCATTTAATGGCAAAAAAGTTTCCCACCTGCATAATGTGTTGTCAGAGGGGAGGGGGCAGGAAGGAATCTGAGGCTCTGGATACTTTGATATTGCAGCATTTTAAATCAGTGCACAAAGTGCTTTGAAAAAAAAAATCTTTAAAGATGGCAACATTCATTTTTAATTAATAATTAATTTAAACATTGTCTTTTACCATTTACTTCAAAACATTCAAATAATGTGTTTAGCTTTTCCAGTGATTGTTTGTGCAGTATTAATTATCTCTCCCAAAGTAGCGTTGCATGACACACTTTCCATCTCTCACAAGCGGATTCATCTTGAGGCAGTTTTAGTCACAATTCGTTATCCTCTGCCCGTGACCACGTAGGGCCGGTGTGAAGGAGGAGCGGAGAGACGTGGCTTTTCTCCAGAAACAAGACTTCTCCCAAGGGTTTCTCCTGGCCTAACAGGCAGGGATGAACGTTTATGATGTTGCGTTAATCCAAGTAATTATTTTTTTGCAAGTTCAAGGCTAGTGTAGTTCATGCACTTCTCATTTCACCTAAGGTTTCGTTGTCTTTGAAGAGACTGCAAGGAGGGAAAAATAACCGAGTTGAAACAGGCTAGGACATCTTCCAGAACTGTGCATAGCCGTGGCCTTTGTTGCACTTAATAATCATCTCTTAGCACATTGATACCAAGGTGAGGGGCACAGAACAAATACTGGAGAGAGAGGAGGACGGGGGGAGGGATGCCTCATTTTCATTATTCACCAGAAAATCCAATTTTCTGTTGTAATATGGAAATGATTGTTTCCTGAGTGTTTTCATTTTCTCAGAATTGATAATATATGTGTTCTCTGCTGAACATTTCTTTTTGCTTAAGTAAAATGTGGCTGGGTGATGTTCCAATACCAGCCTCTGAGTTTCCCCATTAAAATGGTGTTTCTAGGTAGTTTGAAGGGATCTAAAGCCAGAACGCCATTCACCCGTCGCGGGGTTTACCCTGTTTACTAAATAAAATCATGAGTCAACAGCACATTTGCAGACACTGTGCAACCTCTTATTTTCTGTAAGCCTGCTTTGTTAATGACATTTTCAGTTTTTTTCTCAGAACAGATTTCCTTGTCATAATGCAAATTATTTTTTAAACAATTTCAGTATATTAGAATAAATCAAGCTTTAAACTTTATTGTAAGGTTTAAAGGACCTTGTTAACATGACAGCTAAGAAGTCTAACACTTTAGCTGAAGTCTTATTACCGCTCATTCGTTTCCTTTTTATGACACATTGAACCACGGCTAGGATTTTTTTTTTTTTCCCTTCTCTCTCCCTCCTTTTGAAACACTAGAAAGTAGTCGCATAATTACAGCTTGGGGACATAACACTTTCATCCTGATATGCTCCAAAGGTAGCCACAAAGCAAACTACTCCATGCTGTGTGCACCACCAGAACTCAGTGGCTTTAAACAACAGTCAGCTTTATTAAAAACTCCTCTGTTCCCAGAGTGGACAAACAAAAGAATTACTCAGATGTGAAAAGAAGGGGAATCTGTGTTCAGCAAGGTTATTTATTGTTAACCCCTTCTGGAGTCTTAGGCGTCTACTTAAAAGGAATGTGCTGAAATTCTGCTACTATAAAGAAGAAATGGGAAACCCTTTCTTTTTTTTTTTTTTTCTTTCTCCCTCCCCCTCTCTTTTCCTTTCTGCCTAGCCCAGCATTTATTTTTCTGTAATTTAGAGACTGAATTCTTTAGTGTCTAAAGGAAGTTTTCCTTCCCCAGTTTGGGGTTTCAGTGGGGTGGTAAATAGAGATTCAGACTTACTCGAGAGATACGAAAGTCTCCCTTTGCCTTTGAGCTTATTTAAGCTTATTTATTTCAGTTGCTCTGAAATGTTTGAGCAAAATCACGGATTGAGTAAGGTTTCCTCCTCACACGCCACTTTGTAGTTACAACTGACAGAGTACACAAGGAGTTGGATTTTTTTGGGGGGTGTTGTTTTCCATGCAGATCTCTCCCCGGGGGGTTGTATTACCCAGATAACCCTCCTAATTTGGGGGATGGAGTTTGTGCCAAGCTCGCTGTCTGATGTTTGTCCAACACGTGAGCTGCTGGAGGAGGCTGGCGTGGCTGTGCCTCCCTGTGGCTATGTGGCCCTCTCTGGCTTTGTCTCGCCCAGAGTCGAGCAGTCCTTTTCATAACTTGGTGCTTGCTCTGCTTTTCACTCCTGGAGATTTGTTTTTTTCACTTCTGGGAACCACACCAAACCTCAAAGAGAAACTCAGTTAAAACCACCTGGTTTCACCTGCTTTCATAACAAAACCAGAAGGGGGGCAGAGTTTGCTTTGGAAAGGTTCGGGGACCTTTGAAGGAGCTTTCACAGCATTTCGGGTGGTTGCGAGCCCAGCTGGTACCTATCTTACCTGCTGGCACCCGTTCACTTCTGGCCGAGCACGAGGTGGTGTGGGGATGTGGTGGGACCCCGAGACATGGCCCCTGAGCAGCCTTTGGAGAAACTCCCGTCCACGGTCCGAGGCCACCTCTGCTGCACGTGACATGCGTTCTCCTCTCTACTTTGAAAACTTCCCATCTCTGTTTTCAAAAATAATACTTCTTTAAAAAAAAAAGCCCAACAGCAGCATCAAAACCAGAAAGCCAACAAGCAAGACTTTTAAATTAAAACAGCAGTAAAAAAGATCACTGCCATAAAGGCCGAGTAGCACACACTTTATCGGTCTCTATGTGTAGCCGCTCTTTCCCCCTTTTTCTTCTGTTTTTCATTTCATGTTTTCTCCCAAGTGAGGGGCCCCACAGCCTATTCATAATGTAAGTTTTTCTGGTTGCAGATAATCAGCATGCTTTCACGTTCGCTAGGGCCACGAGCTGCTGGGACAGTTAGCACACACACCTCTGAGACAGCTCGTTCTTAACCTCTGATATTTGAATCGTCTCTTCCCAGTCTTTCTCCCTCCCCACCCCTCTTCAATAATTAGGTCAGAATTGTATGAGCAATGTGTCTCTCCTTCTAATTTTTGCAAAAAATTACGTGACATGCAGAGGAACCTCTTTGCTCCCAGGGATGTGTTGGTAGGACACGTATTACTGAATTTGAAGGGAAAAGGTGTGTGTACATGGATACTGCATCTCTTCTCCCCACCGTTCCTTTGTTGGATGGGCCGGAAGGTGCAGTTAGTACTTAAGTATTGATCTAGCGCTTTACAACTCAAGAAGTTGAAATATGCAGGGACTTGAAAGGCGTTCACAGCTCACATTAGAGATGTGTGTAGTCAGCAAGTTAAATGCTTCCTAAACTGATCCAGGCTCAAGCCGAAATAAATAAATAGGGTGCGGTACAGCTTTGCACACTGTGCGAGGGCACAACTGGTTCACCCCGGTCACTGGAAGTACGCAGGGTTACCTTCGGCTTGTACGTGGATGCCAACCACATCTTCCCTGTCTGGTGATTTATTCTTGCTGTCTGTCAGTGCGACAGAGTACAAACAGTATCGTCGTTCCTGTCCGCGCAAAACAAGAAATAAAGTGCAGCTATTTTAAATCGTTCATTTTAAAGCAAAGCTGTGCAAGGAGAGAAAAAGTTCTTACACTGAAGGTTTGCGCTTCAGATAATGTTTTCACGTAGCCGACATGAAGGGGTTAAATCAGCCCGCATGGAGAAAAAACAAGACTCTAGGAGGTGGATATCAACTCAATGAGAGACAGAGTGGGACTTGAACTCATTAACACTTTATTTTAAGGGATTGCCTACAACATCAATTATTTAGGAAGCAAACAGGGTCTCCGTTGCTGTGTCGCATTATTAATACTTGGTAATGTCAATAAAATCCTACTTTCCTATAAAGTCCCACCAACAAGACACTATTGACTCACATGGCTATTTTACATTTCAAAAGCTGCCGAACAAAAAAAAAAAAAAAGGTAATTTGTATTTGTATAGGATTTGTTGTAAATATGATTTACGAACAACATTTTTCAATTGTTATCATACCCGTTTTGAATGACCAAGCCCCGTTCCCCTGCGGGTTATTCATGTGCTATGCCGTAATGAGAAATTTGGCAGATCTCATCTCTTTAGTACATCCTTGTGCCCACCATGAGCTGGGGATCATGTTCTGCCTTGTTTACAGCTGACAGTGTTATTATTCTCGTTAGGACTGTGCTTTCTTATCATATTGTTGTGTTGAGCGAGCCTTTTCCTCTCTGTTTGTGTTTCCTGGCAGGGCTTTTCTTCCCTTATTGACAGTTTGTAAAAATATGCATTAATTTGGAGTTTAAAGCATGTATCATGGTGTC
Source organism: Phoenicopterus ruber ruber (assembly GCA_009819775.1). Classification (NCBI taxonomy): domain Eukaryota; kingdom Metazoa; phylum Chordata; class Aves; order Phoenicopteriformes; family Phoenicopteridae; genus Phoenicopterus; species Phoenicopterus ruber. The sequence goes on from CM020224.1 coordinate 5,746,105, forward strand.
TCTTTGCTGTGTTTGCTTGAAGTTGATTAATGATAGAACCTCACTTGGGGTCGTCCTCTGGAGAGTTGTCTCACAGGTTCTGCATGTTAACGAGAGACGCTGCACACACAGCGAGCGATGATTAGCCCAGCCTCCGCCGGCTCGGCGGGCTGACAAACTGCTGCTCTGCCGTTCAGATGCTTATTCCGCTTATTTATACAAAGATTGTATTAATCAACTTAATATGTCAGCTGAGAGCGTTTTCTCTCGATCCCGAGACGGAAACCCTATCGAGGTGCTCCTCCCAGAGTGTTTTCCCGGGGAAGCTGAGCGCTGCCTGCCCGGCGGAGCCTTCGCTTGGCTTTGGTGCCTGGCACAGAGGTTGAGGGTCTTCTCCTCGATGACCTGGAGCTCCTGGGCTTGGCACACCGGGTCTGAAGGCCCAAACCAAGGGCCTCGCCTTTCTCAAACCACCCAAGCTGTCAAAACCGGTTTTTAATGATCAGCCTACTGATTGACCCTGTTTTCGTTTTTCCAGGCACCCCGTGCATGTCAAAGAAGAACCGTTAGATCCAGATGAAAATGAAGGCCCGCTATCCTTAGTGACAACAGCCAACCACAGTCCAGATTTCGATCACGACAGAGATTATGAAGATGAACCTGTAAATGAGGACATAGAATGAGTATGTCTGACATCGTTATCCTGAGAATGAAGATTGGAAGAACACGTCAAACTTAGCTGTGAAATCTCTCCATTATTGTACAGTCTGGAGGATTCTCAGTCCACTTTGACAACTATGAAATATGTTAACTCTTAGTGCCATCAAGTATCCCATTTGGGAGTATTTTTGATTTTTCTACTTTTTGTTGAAAAAAGGAATTTGTACTCTGTGCATTGGATGGACTTGTTTGGTACTTGGGATTTTCCTCTCTTACAGTCAACATCAGTGTTGTAAATTTGCTAAACTGATTCACTTGCATTTAGCAGCCAGCTGTGGACTGCAGGTCCTGCCAATTTTGGACACTTGAGGACATCAAACTGAGCATGTACACCTGAACTGCAGATCAAGTCTTTGCCCAGATTTTAAGGATTCCAATGGACAACATATTTGCACAGTACTGCATGTTGATTATCACTGCCTTTACTCCATTTTTTTTTGGTTTTTTTGGTTGGTTTCTTTTTTTTTTTTTCCTTTTTTTTTTTTGCTTCCATTTGGGATGGGGAAGGCCTGTGTGTGCACGTGTGTGGATATGTGTGTGTGCGTGTGAGCGTGTATATCGGGGAGGGGTTAAAAGAAAAAATTATCCCAAACTTTTTAATGTATTGCTTTTATTCCCCCGCCCCACTTCTCCTCTACCATTTTAAGTTCTGACCTCAGGCCTCATCTGGGCCCAGGGCCTCTCGGAGGCTTCAACGTTTTCTGTACTTTGTGATGAATGTTAATAGGTGTTTTTATTATACGAAGCTGAATGTCATTGAATTGTTTGTAGTTTTTTCTGTCATTCATTCCAGTTTCCTTCAGATGCCACCATGTTTTCTTCAGCTATGGAAAACATTCCATTTCGGTGTCTCCTTTTTTTTGTCGTTTTTTGAAAAGGTCCCAAATGCTGCACTATACATATGGAAGGGTTGTCCAACGGAGAGAGAGGAACGAAGTACTGCAAGAATGAGAATGAATGACAGATGAACATAGAAACACTGTAGGAAGCAACACAGATTCATTCCACAAAGCAGTATTTTTAATATATTTTTTGTTGTTGTTTGGGTTTTTTGATTTTTTTTTTTTTTGGCAGCAACGGTGAATATTAGCAAATGCCACAAAATTGAACAGCACAAAGAAACGTATGCAGCACCAACAGAGTTCACTTTTATTAGAGGATGAATAGTACAGTGGCAAGTTCTCGGTTGTTTAACACGAGTTCTAATGGGTCAACAAATCTTTCTGGAATATCTAAGATTACCGAGATGGGCACCTATACATTTATTATTACAATTTTTTTTTTTTTTTTTTTTTTTTTTTTGCATTTGCAAATAGTGGTTGGAAAGATGACTTCATTAAATTGTTATTGTACGTGGTGATGTTTCACGGTTAAACATCAGTTCAGGATTGCTTGGTGGCATTAATCTGTTTGAATACAAATTAGATTTCAGATTGAACTTGTTACGGGAGTTAATAAGGACGGAGCCCCACTAATGCTAAAGTGTTAATTTTCAGCTGTGCAAATCCAGTACCGCAGTTGAGATCGTTATGCAATATTACACCAGCCAGTATGGAAACCTCGCCGTAGGAGACAGGAGATGTAGGAGAGCATTTGCGCCGGGGCTTGTTAGGCAAAACTGGCAAGGCTCTTCAAAGCAAACACGACATACAAAATTCGTTGCGATAGGTCAGTAAACTTCGGTCACCAAACACCTAAACATTTTCATTCTGCAACCACTTTTCCATCACTCATTTATTTATGTAGGACTGTAGCTTTTTTATTATTTCAAAAAGCCTTTCAGAGCTTAATTTATATTCTTCTTTGTACCTTTTTTTTTCCTAAAATTACCAAAGATATTACACAAAGGTAAATTATGTTCTCTGTTATATGCTTTATCTTATGAAGCCAAATATCCTCTTATTGTTGATCAAAGGAGGTTGAAGAATTTCGAGGGAAATGACAAGATGTGGGCTATTGCTAACCTGAGAGGGAAACTGCTCCTTTATTCTAGAAAATTTAGAAGGCCAAGTAGATGTCTGAACCAAAGTTGTTACTTTTTATTTGCAATTCTTTACAGTGACCAAAATGAAAGTCTGTGAAGAGGAATCGAGGAGAGCTTTTGAGGCTAAAACTAGGAATCAGTGTTTACTGGTGGAGCTATGAGAAGGGAGCTGGAGAAAGCAAAGACACAGTTATTTCACGGGAAATTAGAGTATCAGATAAAGGAGACAGTTTAATAAACTACAGAAGAGAACAGAAAAGCTCCCACAATTTAACTGGACCACATAATAGTATTTCTAGAATTAAATGAAACAAAAATTTTTTGGTCTTTGGTTCTACAGATTGTGTGCCACTTCTGTTTCGGGACTGTGCTAGGATGACTGCTTGAATTTTGGTTGATCTTGGCACATTCGCTCCATTTTGTTTAGTTTTTGGTCAGCATTTTTCATAAGGAAGTAACACTCCTGTCCACTCATAAGCTTTGGTACAAGAAATTTTATTGGCAGTTACTTTTATAAAACTCAACTCTGCTTTCTGTTTCAAAAGACAAAAAAAAAAAAAAAAGAAAAGAAAAAAAGGGCAGTCTGTGGTCATTTGAAACATTTTTTTTTTCGTTTAAATTATATCCAGGCAGCTTCGTGACGTGCCGGCGGTAGCCAGATGGGGATCATGAGAATTGAGCCCTGTGCTTCTAAACTGAGTGGTTTGCTGGTTAGTTCGGTATTCAGAAGGGGACAAAAATCTGGTAGATTAGTTCATTCTCAGCATGTGTAGCTAGACATGAGTAAAGATAACAGCATGAGAAACTGTTAGTACGCATACCTCAGTCCAAACTGTTAGGGAATGAGTAAATAAAAAATACATTTCACTCAGTTGCACTTAGTTGTATGTCTTGCATGCTTAGTCTAAAGACTGTAGCAAAAATAAAAAAAATAAAAAAAGAGAAAAAGAAATAAAAAATTAGATTTTAACATATCTGGCAGGTGTCGCAGCCTTGCAGAAGAACCAACTGAAAATCTCAGGCTTTACATCAAGCAAACTTCACTATGATTTTTACAGTTCTGATTCTGTATCCCTTTGGATATACAGTTGCTTCTTTAGGGAGGGGTTTATTATGTTGTACATACGTATCCCACTGTGTCTGTGTGAGCCTTTGTCTTTCGGGGGGAGGGTGGGGAGGGAGGAAAAGGTGGAAAGGTCCTTTTTTTAGATATCGTTCCTCAAAAGGAATAAATGCAGACCTGTTTGTCAAAACACCTTTTGCTTTTTGTGCAACTGCTTTATATTAACTATACTAAAAAAATAGCTTTGAAAAAAAAAAACTACTGTATGTAATGGAATTGCAGAATACGCTGCACATGTATTTTATTTAGTTATCCTTGCTTTAAGAATATTGGATGACATTTGCTGACATGTGGGAGAAAATCCCTGACTTTTTTTTTCAGCTTTTAAATTGTAACATAGTTGACAGTTTTGGGTTTTTTTTTTTTTCTCCTGTTATCATTGATCGAAGCATTTTTGTACAGTTTTTGTGTTTAAGCTGGTTTTTTTGATACTTTCCCACCCCTTCTGTTATCTTACCACTGCCTTTTCTGGCTGTCTTAAACAAAGTTCATATATTTGAAAGGAAAAAAAAAAAAAAAAGTCATTAAAAAAAAAAAATGTTTTTCTCCTGCTGCAGTAAATATTTTGCATGATGAATTCCAGGGTCACACTTTCAAAGTTTATCAGTGAAGTAGTGATTAATAATGGGGAGTGTCAAACTATTGAACTTTTGTATAAAAAAAAAAAAAAAAACTTTACAAGGTGCCAAGATGTAAAGACAATTTGTTACATGTTTTTTTTCTCAAAGAAAAGCGTACATTATGAAAGTAGTACCATGTATCAGGTAAATCGCTGTCAGGAATGAGAGTCAAAGCCTTCCTTGTCCACAAAAAAAAAAAAGTTTGTAAATGTAAAACCTGTTAGGTTTCTGCATTCAACTAGAAGTGAAATGAAAAATCAAGGCTTATGTAGAATAAGTGACCACAAAAAATCGTACCTTTTTTGATTCTCACTCGCAAGAGTCCCGCCGCAGGTCCTGCACCTCCCCTCTCCCGGAGCTCCCGCTGCGGGAAGAGACCGGGGCAGGGATTCTGGTTCTGCAAATATCGAAGATCATTAGATATTTTATATATATACATACATAAATATATATATAAAGTTTTTAAAAATAATTTTGAACTATTGTAGTTTTCAGATCGCCAATAATCTCACGTTCATTATAGCATGGAAAAAAAAAAAAGAAATGTGTTTAAACTCTTTTGAAATCCTTTGGTACCTTTGGTTAATGAACTCAGAGTGAGTTTTTAGATGTTTCAGAAGTCATTTAGTATTCTAGTCTTGCAAGGTGAATTTGCAGTTAACGACTGCATTTTAATGGGCCCGGAACAGGTAACAAAGTCTCTTCTACCCATAAGCCTTGATGAAAATGGTACAGTCCAGACTGTTAGCATGGTGCTTCGTGTGTATGTGCTGCCAGTAACAAGATTTTTTTTTTTTTTTTTTTTGATAAGGCATAAAAGAAACTCATTCCTTACATCAACTGTAATTCCATCATTCCATGTCTGTTGATACAGACAATAAAAAATGTTGTGTAGTCAGTACTAATTACTGACATTATAGCATTCTCAAATGCAATAAAAATGCTGGTTGTTCACACTGGTAATGCGAGTTGCCATGTCCTAAGTTTTTGTTTTGTTCCCCGCCCCTGCCCCGACCCCGGTGTCGCATCCCCCGAGGCCCCGGGCCCCAGCGCTGATCCGTGGAGCAGCCGGTTGCATCTCGCCCCTGTCCCAGCACGTTCATGGACAGTCTCGTCGCTCTCCTTGGGCCTCCCCCAACCGCAGCAAATCGCGAGAGGTTTTAGCGACGGTTTCACGGCCGGTCGGGACAGGGCGGTCGTTTGTGGCCTGAGCGCTGGAAGCGAGGAAGACGCTGTCACTCGAAGAATTCGTCCTCTTTTCCAAGAAGGTCCGTCGGCGTTTGACCGTTGGGGTCACGGGGAGTTGAGGGCGTTTGCTTTCTCATCGGACTCCCCTTCGAAGGGGAGAGCGTGAAGGAAGGGGTTTGGGGCCTCAGCGTGCAAACGCTTCCACGTGCTGCTGCCTGGCTGGGCAGGGCTCGCCGCCCCCTGCCCGCGCCGGGGGGGCTTCGCGCCGGCAGCCTCCTGGCCCACGAAACCACGACGAGCAAAGTCCCGAGTCGCGCTGTCACCCGAGACAAACTTTAAAGGAAAAAGCCACCTTCTTTTCTTTCGAGTAAGCGCGCATTTATTTTCTTCATCAAGTTTTATAAAGAAAAATAAAATGTTTAATAACTAGCATTAGCAGCAAACTGAAATTTCAGAGGAGAGATTTTTCATGAATAATTCATTAAAATTTCACATCTGCAAGATTAGTCATCCAAATAAAATGCTAATGTCAAAAACATGCACCGTCTATAATATTCTCATCAAGAAATCTTTTTGCATATAATGATAAATGCTTAAATTAGTACAAATGATTTTATAAAAATATTCTATCATAAAATTATACCAGATAACTACTTTTTTGGGGAGGAGGGGGAAAATCTTTGCACACTCATTATAATGTGTCTCGAAATGGTATTGACTGGTGGAATTTAATAATCAAAATACAGAGAATAAGATTTGAGTTTGGTCCTGTATTGCATGCACTTCTGTCACTAGTGAGGTTGTAGTAAATTGGAGAGGTCCCACTTTTGGGATTAAAATTAATTAAAATCCTAAATCACAGGCAGAGGGTGTTAAGCCAGAACTTGATACGTGTTTTGTCAGGGGTGCTCCGCGTCTCTAAAACGCGGGTGGGAGAGTTGGCTCCGGGTCGGGGACCGCGTCCCCGGCTGAGGCGCGGCAGGGCTGTCGGCTCTGCGTGGGGACGGCGCGTCCCCATGCAGGTCACCAGGCGGGGACCCAGGCAGGCCATGGGCTATGAAGCCCTCAGAGATGGCTTGGCTATTCCGCCTTCGGACATCTCCGCGCTGGCGTGCCCGTCGCAGGCGTGAGGCGGGGGAGGCCCCGCTGTGGTGTTTGTCGTCTCCTGGCTTTCTGTGGCCTCCGACGTAAGGAGAGCTGCCGGGGCTGGTGCCAAACGCCTCTCGCGCTGAGGAGCTGGCACCGAGGTCCGTCGGGCCCTTCCCCTCCCGCCGACCGGAGGAGAGCCTGGCTCTTTGCTGGATGTCGAACACAACGTTTTGTATCATCTTTGTGTTAATAATCCCATTTCTCCTCCCTGGCAGCCATATCGTGGAACATCACAAAATGCCTTCCTGCTTCACAGCGCTGCCACCGGCAACAGCCAGCTGGGAAATACCTTTTCCAGTCAGAAACGCTGTTTTCCACCACAGCTGAAAAGCACTTTTATGGTCAGTGGTGAGGCAATGCGTCTCTGAGTAGTTTCCAAAGAAAACCGGAGCCAGTGCATAGTTTTCCTGGGTTTCTCCTGTACCGGAGGGAAAAGCAGCAGCAAAGGGGGTCCCAGCGCAGGAGCGGGAGGCCCGGGAGGACATGGCAGCCGACGTGCTCCGTGTGCACCCAGCTGCTCTCCGCAGATGATCCCAACGGTGACATTTAACTTGGGCCACGATCGCGGAGTATGACAAATTTCACGTTATTGGACTAATTTAAGGGACTAGCAATTCTTGGTGCCTCTCGCTCACGCGCAGACACACATACACACCCTTCCTCACAACAAAGTGTAATTAGCCCTTCTTGACCTATTAATCAGGCTCCGTCTTCAATGATGATGTTAAACGGTCGTTTAATGGTGTGTTAATCAGGGCTATCTTTCATCTTCGTCGCAGCAGTGGTTAATTCCGTCACGTCAAAGCGCTCTTCATCCTCACATTGCCACGCTGGTGGCAACAAACCGCTGTCCCCCCAACGGCGATGACCGACGTGGTGGGACGCGGCCCTCGTGTGTTTGCAGCCTCCACGCTTCTGCGCCCGTTTTTGCCCCAAACCCCCAGGGCTGAGGCGTAGCAAAGTCCTCCTTTTTGCCCCATTTTATTAGTTTTATTGCACATCTTCAAGGCGCGTGAGCTAGAAATGGTAAACACCACCACCTTGGGGTATTTAACAAAAAATAGCCCCTCCTCCCTTTTTATTCCATAGGAAATTTCTCTGTCTACCTGGAGGAAAAGAAAAAAAACCACCCGCTTTCCGGGGTTTTGTATATATTTATTTCGAGGAGTTCAGTGGCCATTTTTTATGCATCTCAGAAGGTTGAAAAACATTTTTTTTCTTCAAGTTATAATGTTAATTTGAAGGTAACCGTCCTTTCAAGGATTAATTCCAGCCAAAGCAATAACCATTATTTACCAGAGTTTGACATTTTTATCACTCATCATATTAGCAAATTTCCATTGAAAATGCTAAAATGGTTCGTCATAAGGCACATAACTGCTTTGGCTGTAAAAATGACCAACACAAGTGCCTGTACTCAAACATTAAATTATACTGTAATTAATAAAGACAGTTAAACTGTCTACTAGCAACAGCAATTTAGGTAACCACATTTGATCGGCTATAAATTGTAACTACATTAAAATTCCAGAAATATTAGCAATATGGATTACTTGATGGAAATAGGTGCTGATCACCAACACTCCTATTTTACAACGGAAGCACAGGTCATGTTGGCCACAAAACTGTGGGCGAAGATCAAGGCTGAGTACTTTTAATCTTGTGAAACAAGCAATTACAAATAGTTGCATCGATTTGTTAAAAAGCTTTAGGTGACATAAATTGTTTCCTGTTTAGCTTATTGCTCTGATACATAAATGTCACTGAGTATAATATTAATTAGGGTCACGGAACAACAAGGGTCGGGTGATATAGTGTACGATCAAGGATGTGTCAATCCTTTGTGAAGGCAAGAAAAGCTCCGGCCCCTTTGCGCTGCAGCGCTCAGCGCCTAATTTTATGTGATGACAAAAGAAAGTAAAGGAAACCGTATTTTAATACGTGAAGTAATTACTTCACTAGTATTACTAGTATAATTTTACGGTTTAGGATAAATTACAATGTTTTCTTTCTCCTGCTCTTGCCACATAACATAAAAATCCACATATAGCATCAATAAAATAGAATACTGTTTATAAAGGCTTTCTGCTGCACAAGACCAACACTATTCCTCCTAGCAGATGGAAACTAAGCACGCATTTCAGTCTGGTGTGTGTTTCTACACTTAATATTTTTTTTTTAAACCAAAAAATGGGCTGTGCAGGTTATTTACTTAACATAAATCAAATGTATCATATACACTGTTTCTTTGGATTGGCATACGACTTAGAAAAATACAGTAAGATTCTGAAAAATCTGGAGAAAATTTATTAAATATGATTTTTACTGTAATAGAATATTAATGTAACCCAATGCTCATTTCCCATTAAGTTGATCCCTTTTTAATACACACATGCTTTTTATTATTTTGCACTCATGCGAAAATTCCACATTCAGAGAGTTTCCATCTCCTTAGGAATGTCTCTGGCAAAGGCACAGTAAGAAATCTTGAAGTGAAAAAAAAAAAAAAAAAAAAAGGACAGCAAATATCGAACGATAAGATGTGGCGAAGCGCTGATGAACTGAAGCAAAAGCCAACGCTATAATAAAGGGTAAAAAGGCATTCAGCACTGCGAGGGGAACAGTAGAAACAATTACACTTTAAACCCCTCCTTCTCGCTGCCACTGTACCACAGCAGAGATGAAAATGTTTGATTTGCAACATAAAAGATTCATTAATTACCACTTGAATATTTAAAGCTATTTTGCAGACTAACAGAGGTAGATAAAGCACTGAATTAAAACCTCTAATAAAATTGTAAAAATATTTCTGCAAGTTTACCAGCGTTGCGATTCCTCCCGGTTTGGGGAGCCAGCCCTGGCTTGTTAGAGAAGGAATTGCTTTTTTGCCGAGTGGGTTCTGAGGTAAGATGGTGCGATTGCACGGCGCTATTTGCCTCTCCTTTTCAAATGTTTACCAAACACTTACTTGGACTCGCTCCCTTCACATGTGGTTGCCCTTCACGGGAGGAGCGGCTTCCCCAAAACAACACAATGGATGGTGAGTGTGTTTGAGCTATACGTTCATTTTAACACATTTCCATATACAGTAAAAATGCGTCTAGTGTAAGCCTGGTGTAATACTCTCTTTGATATGAAGCAGTTGGACTTTGTAGGGGGAAAAAAAAATCTGTTAATCCTGTTATAATTACCCTTGTTAGACCTAAAAAAAAAAAAAAAAATTGGAAGAGTGTCCTCTTTTGCACGGGGGGAGCTCACGCAAGTGGCGGGGCTGATGTCGTGGAGAGCATCTTCGGAACCGTGCGGCACAGCCCGACTTCGCCCCGTGGAGGCTGAGCCGTTGGCTCAGGGCTGGCTGGATCTTCTGTATAAATGTGCAGGTTGCAAAGAACGAGCCGCGTGTCCGCACCCAGAAAGCACAGTGTAACTTAACAAACAATTTAAGTGTCTGTATTTATTTGCACAACTTTTGCCTGTAGGCAATGCAGCCTCAGAGTTTTGTGAGCCCCACTCACCAGGCGATGTAAATGCTGGTGGCTGAGGAGCTGAATTCGACACTTGACAATTGCGTATGTTAATTTTTACCTGTTTGCATTCAGTTGGCAGTCAGATTTTTTTTTAAAAAAACCCACATTCTATTTTTAAACAAGTGACTATTTGAAATCCACAACAGTGCAGCGAGGGCTTGATTGCGGGATGAGGGCTGAAAGATACAGTAACAGCTCTTTTAACAGTATGTTAACGATGATGAGTAGAGCCAAAGTGTATGGATTTAATAAGAGAAAACCAGTTCCAGCTCTTTCTCATTGTCATTAATTTATGCAGTTGGCCAATGAAAGTCAAAAAAACGTCCAGTTATATTTGGACGCACCCTTTACACAACCGCTCCTCTCGTAATTATTGAGTGTCCGCTCCAATTAAAAGGATTTTGAAACGATTTCGCTGCATTTGGATGCGAGATGCCTGATTCCAAACGCTCCCGGGAGGTCCCGAGTGCCCGAGGAGGCTGCGGCCAGCAAAGGGAGCCCCGGCACGGGCATCGCCCCCGGCCGTCACCTGGACCCCACCTTCACCGGCAAAGCGTAATACCCAGGGCAGCCGCTCGCCAGACCTGCCAGAAAGGAAAGGGCGTACTCAAAATATTTCAGGCCTTGCCCTTGCTTATTGTTTTTGGAAAGCCCTCTTTCTTTTTTTTTTTGGTTCAACCCGCTTGTTAATGTTCATTTGTGCTGGGCACAATAAGAGCCTGTCAGTTTATATCGTACGAGTGGAGGGGCATTCGGCGATGTTTGAAATATTTTAGACTTTAGAGAAATTGTCGGTGTATTTGCCATGTTAGAAAAATGGATTTCTCCTAGCAGTTTATAAATATGTGTGTATATATACCCGCATATACTTTTTTATGTGCTTTGATATGTATATAGAAATGAACTTATGCTAAGCAGAGCCTCTTAAAACCTGGAAAGGGAGGAGCCCCAGAACTACGGACTTCCCTGACACCACCATGTTTAGTACAGACGTTCACGTCGCTGTTAAAGGGAGACAGGAGCTGGCCCTGACCTCGCACTGGCTCGTGCCCATCTTTGCCTTGAATATTGAGGGCAGTCCCGTGTATTCCAATAGCAAACACGCCCCCCCATCCATCACCTCTTTGGCTTTGCCACCTTTGTAGGCACGCAGAGCGCCTTCCAAACACATGATGTTTATGCCTCATGCTCACCCTGTCTGTTTTTAAATATCGCTGCTTTATGCCGCATTTTCAAAGCTTCCCCCTGACCCCTCGTGCAGTTCGGAGCGTTCTCACCTGTTTACAGCACCGAGTGCCGGCAAATTCAAAACAAAAACATCTGATAAAAATCAAATATTATGTGGCTAACTGCAAAGTTCATTTCCCCTCAGAAGTTCTTCTTTAATTATAAAACCCGCATAACCCATTTCCTTTGGTGTGCAGAAAGGTGTGTAATTAAACTATCAGCATAATACCTTTCTACATGTAAAACCTGCACTTATGAACTTTAACTGCTGAATAAAAACTCCTATTACATGACCATTAAGTATTATGAATAAAGCAAGTCATTGTAGTACTTGATTAATTTTTATGCACTAACCATCGTGTTCAGCACAAATTTGGTTTCTGCAGGTGCCCTCTCTCTCGCGGCTGTCCCGGTGGCTCAGCCATCTTCAACCAGCTCCAAGGCCGCGCTCTTCGCCTGGCCATGGCCATCCCGAGGCTACGTGCCCTTGCTGTGGTCGTCGTGGAGGAGGAACGAGCGTTGCTCTGTTTCTGCGATGTCTCCGTCACGGCGTGGCTGGGGAAGGGGGCACAGGGCGGCAGCGAGGGGGATCGGATCCCCTCTGCGGGAGAACTGCTCTGTGCAGGGCTGAGCCCCGACTCGCTCATCGCACCTCTGGGCACACTGGGGAGTTACTCTCAGATGGGTATTTTTTATCTAATAAGGGGAACCTGAGTTGTTCTTCTTTCATGCCAATGTGTCAGCAGACCCTCAGAGGAGAACCTCGCCATGCTGCTCGTGCCTCCTCTTTTATAGGATCCCAGAAGCTTTACCTACAGCCCCGGTCCTCCCAAAAATGTGTCCTCCACACATCAGCATCTTGCCAAGTGAAGTGGGAAGGCAAAAATAAATATCCCAACTAAACCCCACAACTCCAAAATCTTAATTGACAGCAAGAGGGAGCATGCCAAGATGCTGAGGAGGATTGCATGGCGCTGGCCCTGGCTGCCGAGGAGCCTGCATTCAGCAGCCAAGAGGACATCTCCCATCCTACGTGCGAACGTTCAGGTCCCCAAGCCTTTATTCATCAATTCCTTGCAGCCACGTTCCCATATGCTGCGTGATGATTATATCGAGGCTGATCTTTGAAGTCTGGAGTCAGGAAGTTTAGCTTAGTTATAATCAATAGCATTTCCAGCTCTTGGAAATCTGCACTAACCACTCGAGGCAGCCAGTCTGCATTATGTCCTTGTCATATGTATATATTTGCATGTTCATTAGCCATGTAGTAGCACAGCTGTATGTGGTTTCATTTAGCTTTTAATTATCTTCTTTGGGTTGGTGTTTTCATCTCCACCAGACTTAGCAAAGAAAAGAAAAATCACTTAGGCAAAATAAATGCTGCTGAGCGGGTTTGGAGCAAGGAGTACTATTTCCTTGTGCATCCTACCGTTCCGCTGCAAAAGAGATGTTTGGTTCAAAAGTTCCAACAAATTAATAATAAATCTGTCCCTTCGTTTCCCCCATCCTATGTTTTTTCGTATTCAGGTGGTTGTGGGTGTAATTTTTCATTTGCAGCAGGTGGTTGTTTACATATTAGCTAAACTCCATCCTTACAATCCTTGGCATGGATGTTTGTATTTGCTCCAACAGCTGCTGTTCCAGCGCTCGCTCGCACACAGATCAAGGCATCCTCCTCTTTTGATGGAAATGACTCATACCTCGGATGAGCTGAAACAAAAATACCATGCTCAGCTGCAGACACCTGCATTCATGCACTGGGTTTAAAAGTTAGGATGTGGGTTCTAGCTAATTTTATTCTCTTCAGGTTCTTACACCACACCCTTTATTTTGGTTTCTGAGAAATTTCCATTAGTAAGAACAAAACAAGGTGACTAATATCTGTGTTGAACTTTCTTCTCCTTTCCTCCTCTCCCCTCCCCCCATGCACAAAGAGAAAAATTATGATGAGATTTATTTCTTTCACCTCAATTACTTGTAACAAGTCCAGCCCTAACGCACTCTGCTTTGTTTCACTGGCTTGTGGGGTCAAAGGCTCAGGGGTCATCTTCGGTTTAGCAGGTGGCGAGGTTATCTGCAGCTTTACTACTGTGCAGAGCGAACTGGGGTGCGATGCTGAGGCCCCCCCCACGCTCCTGTCCCTCGTGTGTACAGCATCGAGGCCCAGACGAGGCGTTGATGGAGAGGCCAATCTTATTTCACAGCAGTGAAAATGAGAACTGAGCTTTTAAATATGTGGTGACTTAAAAGCAGTCATGGAGAGGAGAGGGGCCGAAGGGTGCTGGCCGTCTCCATCGCTGGCTGCAGGAGCGGTGCTTGCAGAGCTTGAGCAAGGCGCGAGATGCGGGCAAGTGTCTCAGCACAGCTGTCTCTGAAATGAGAGATTTATTTTTTGTCTCTTGCAAACATCGCACAGCAGGAGCCCAGAAGTGACAAGAACCTGGAAGTCCTCAACGGCTGGCTAGCCCACGGGTGCGTGGGCCTCTCCTTGGCTAGTGGAGGGTCTCACTGGGCTTCACCGGGGAAATACAGGGCCCAACTGTTTGGTTTGCTCATCAGCTTGTGCTCTTTAACGGAGCTCCTTGACTCAGCTCAGGGCGAAAGTCACCACTGGGTACAAAGTGTCTGCTGGTACAGATGTATTGCTCTGCCTTCATCACATCGCAGGTGATGTCTGACAGCCTCCCACTGCTGAGCAGGGCACATGTCTGGTTGATGAGCTAAAATAAGCCCTGCCTGGCTCTTTTGGTGGTGGTGACTGGCATTTTACGGGCCTTGACATTTTATTTCTTCTTTGTTAAAGGAACGGGGCATATTCAGTGCTGATGGGAGAAGGCACTACTTAACCGGAGCCAATGGTACTGTTTTCCTGTTACACCAGTGGTTTATTTGGGGAAGAATTCCCAAGTGTCCGTTGGGGAGCTGGAGCCAGGCTGCCGGGAGCAGATGGTGTCTTATCAACGGGCGATAATTGTTCATGAATGAGACTCCTCTGCATCACCTTCCTCGCGCAGACCCAGAGTAATGGCTGGAGCAAGCCCTGTCTTCTCTGCTTGCCGTCACAGGAGCTCTCCTGTAGCAGGCGAAATATATTTTTATAGTTTGCTTACCTTGACACTTCAAACATTTTCCCAGCAAGCTGAAGGTGTAATTAAACGACATGCCAGATGCCAGTGTGCGTTATATTATACCACCTCTCAGCTGGGCTAGCGAAAGGGAGTGAATGGAGCCTTAAGACAGCTCTCCTATAGATAGTTATTATCTCTTTTCAATAAAGAATGGGTAAGGTTGAGCAGAATGTCAGTAAACCTGTAATTTTCTAGCCTTTCGGTTACCTCTGTTCTTCTGATCCACCAGTGATGTGAAGTTTTGTTGTACTTTGTTCCGTCAATTATGGCATCTCTCCAAGGAGGCGGCAGGCTCTTGTGTCACATATGCATATTTATGGCAAGGTATGTTCTGATCTTCCTGTTGTGCCTGAAACCAGGTGCTCTGGGCCTTTTGAGGCGGGTGTGCAGCATGGCCTCTTTAGGGCAACGAAGCTTTTGGGGCAAAGCTTTTTAGCTGTAGGCTAAAAAAGCAAAAGCTCGCTGGGAAAATGACGGCAAGGTTTCATAACTTCAAACTTTAGGAAATCAGACTATTTTTGTAACTTTAATAATAGGATTTCTAGAACGTATTTGCTTACTTCATTGTATCTGCTACCTCAGGAGATGGATCTCATGTATCTCTTGGCTGTTGCGCTCAGGTTTTAGAGTGTTGGGTTTTCAGCTTTGCAGGACACCAGCCCAGTTCTCGGGGAGACAAGATGTTGGCTGTCACAAGACAAACTTGCCAGTGAGATTTATTTACTTACTTGGAAGTGGAAATGTTATTTTAATAATCCAGCCAGCTCGGGAGTGGAGGTGTTGGACATACTCATCGCTGGCTGAAGGAGCATCTTGTGGTCCTCTCTCTGCTGGCGAGGTGTGCTCTGCATGGAGGGCAGGAGACCGAGCTGGGGAAGGAAAGGACTGCAGGAGCAAGGGCCGTTGGTTTTTTTATTTTGGAAAACCCAAACCTTGATAATTCTTCATCTAGATATTTATGTTTATCAAGAGCATGGGAGTCACGCTGTTTTAATACCAGCATTTTTAATGGATTGATGACTTCTTGCCATCTGGAGAGCCAATGACACTGGCCAGCCCCAGCTCGCGCTGAACCAGAGCACTAAATCCACCAGCAGCCGACAAGGCTCTCCTCTGCTTTTTGGGGTGAGACGTTTCATTTGACAGAAGAAAACAACAGCCTGAAACTTTTGCATGCTGTCGGTTCAGCGTGTGCAGGGCATTTCTTTCAGAAGTGAGGCGTGCTCATAATTAAAGATTAATTTACTAGCACTAAAACCAAAGCTTTCCTCAAAGTCTACTGTCAACAGACATGCTCCCTTTCGGTGACATTTGCATTTCTAATTGGGACTGCTTATTACCAGAAAGTCTCTGCAGCTGAGATTTAATTTTATATATTTGCTGATTGTCCTCTTAAACCAGTGCTCTGCAACTGATATTGCCTCGTCTCGCTTGCAGTGTGCGTGCGCCTGCGAGCGGGCACAACTTCACCCTACCAGATGGGCAGGAGCACGTGTACGCACGGGAAACCACCACGTGCATCAAGGAGACAGCTTGTCAGTGAGAAATGTTGAAAAGGTCAGTCCATATAGAGAGGCCAGATGTGTAGAGGAGCAAGATCAGAAATGGAGACGGCCAACTCTCGGCTTTTGTGCTGTGGTTAATGTTTTCTCCGTTCTCTCAAACTGTGATATTTCTGTTTTGGAAGATAAGTTCAGACTCTTACGAATCCTAACAGAGATGTGAATCACTTTCCTTCTCTAATTTACTGATTTTTTTTTTTCCTTTTGTCCTTGAAGAGTTGATATTAAGAAATCTGTTTAACAAGTTACAGCATACCATTTATCCCCAGTCATCAGAAATTGTAAATAAGTGGGTTTCTATGGCATGGCACTCCCCATCCCTCTAAGTCCTGCTTTAGGGCAGAGATCAAAACCCAGCGGGCAAAGTCCTGTACACACACTGAGAGAGACGGTGCCTGCCCAGAAGAGCTTGCTGCTGGAATAGGCAGGAGAGAAAGGAAATATTATTATTTCTCTTTAACAGATGGGAAACCAAGGCGGAGAGAGTTGAAGAGGCTTGCCAAAAGTCAGACAGAAATCCGAAAACAGCCAGGGATGGAATCCAGGTCTGCCGAGACTCAGGCCAGTGCCTTAATCACCCGTCTCTTCATAGATTTTATTTCTGCAGTTAATTGAGTTATTCACTAGGACAAACTACGAAATTTCTGCCTCTAGCTATAGTGCCAGTGCTCTATATCCTCTTCTACCCCACACATAATTCCGTTCCGTTTTTCCCCCGTACATGTCAAGCAGCCTCTCATGCTCCTGCTGCTTAGGAAGGTACTGTGCAAAGCTCTGCCATCATTTGTGCGCACCAGCCCTGACCTTCCTCACAAATAAATTCCCTTCTTTTCCAACCTCGATACGATTTGCCCACAGCCTTGTGATAATTCGTGCCTGGTGCTGAAAGCACCATAGTTGTTGATAGAGCCCTCACATGGCTGCTGTGAATAGCTCCCGAATTGAGACGCCGGGTCCCCTGGGAAGGGAGAATTTGTGGGTGCCACCACGGTCCCACCCCGCCTGCATCCCAGCCCAAAGCCTGGCCACAAACCCCTGCGCGCAGCTCCATGCTGGAGAAGTTCAGGGCATAAGCAAAGAGCTTATGCAAATCCTCTCCTATCCATCACGAAAGGGAGTCCTTCATACTTCAGAAACGATGGGAGAAACAATCTATCGATATTCTGTAATGAGCATAAATGCCCTTTATAAATTGTTTCCCTTTTATTGACTCTAAAGCAAATGTAGCCGTGAATGCTGTACATTAATACATTTTATACCTTCTAATGGTTTGATGGCCTCATATATCCAGTAACGCTGAGAATAATCATTAGATTGTAAGGAGTGCAAAATATGTTTTATCACTTGAAAATGGAATTCCTTCTTGAAAGGTAAAACCAGTGGTAGATCATTGATTTGAAAGGTCAGGGTTAAAAAGCTTATTAACGACTGGGTTAAGCTCTAGTAAAATTCTTTGTTTTACTCAGCTGTATGAAGCATTTAGCTAAGTGAGACTCTTCATTAGGACATTAGTGCTTTTATACTAGCTGCGTAAGGTAAAAATCAGTAATTTCCAGCTTATGTTCAGGAAAAACGCATTGCAAGTAGCACATACTCCTCCAAATAACACCAAGCGGCACGTGGCCATGGGTACGAGGGAAAACGGCGGCTGCAGAGGCCGGGGGCGGGGGGGCAGCCGGCGAGCGCGGTCCCTGCCTCTCCCTGTCCTGCGCTGGGGCCCCCTGGGCAAGCGTTGGCCAAGCAGATGCATCACGTAGCGCAGCAGACTGCTGGGTAGAAATACTAGCGCGGGTCCCAGAAGCCATATAGTTATGTCAGGATGCCACAGCGCTGAGTTAATTAGCCCCGACTCCCTGCAGGGCTGTAGATTAGCTGAAGCACCGGGTTCATGGGACTGCAATGCTTCCCGCCTCCGAGACGGGGAGGTTCTGCCGGAGGAAATACGCGCGTCCCTCTCGTCAGATCCCTAACGGACGCGTGAGTCGCGGCACGTGGAGAAAGGCTCTGTATGTTGGGTACGCCAACGGTACCAACACAAGCTCTGTATCCATCCCAGCCGTCACGGGAGCCGTCGGATGGACAGCCCAGGCGCGAGGCGGGAGTGGGGCCATGGCCTGGGACGCTGCTCACGGAGAGTGATGGGACTTGTTCAAGGTCACGTGTGAAATTTGAGGCTGGGGGAACAACTTGTACCTGCTGGGAAGAGCAACCGCTTGCTGTCCTTTCAAGGCAGCCCACAGGCCTGCTGTGCTGCTGGACCTAGGAAAAGGCGGGAGTTTAAGAATTGCTTCCCTGAAGCGAAAACTCTCTCAAGGCGTCATGGTACCGCAAGGCAAACCCGAACAGAAGGGTTCAAGCCGTATGAAAATAAGAAAAGCGGTTACCCAGCAGCACGCTGCACTGACCCTGCCCACTTGCCAAAAAAACGTGGAAATCATTTGACATATTGTTGTTTGTGAGGGGGTTTCTTCCTTTTCCAGCCATTGTCTCCTTAGTGGCCTGAAGAGACTGAGCGTGGACGCGATGTGGGAGCACAGAGAGGAGGGATCAGCCGCCTAACTTTAGCACCGCCGTAAACAAGAGCAGATATTTTAATCCTGTGCCATAATGCAGCTGCTGGTAAAGACAAAAAGTCAATGTCAGAAGTGATGTAAAATAATTTCACACAGCTTAGTTCTACTTTATTATTTCACTAATGCAAGGAATGATTGTTTTGTTAATGTAATGCATTGCAGGAGACGACAGTAGTGCGAAGGGCCTCTCCACCGCCCCGACGAGCCGCAGCACGGCAGAAAGGCAGCGCCGGCACCGTGCTCCCAGCTGCCTCCTGAAGCTGTAAACTCCGACACGTGGCTGGGGGAATAACCCCTGTCACACAGGCGCTGCCACGGGCTCACCATCAACTTGGGGCGCTTTCCTCTGCGTGACATTGGAGTCTTCTCGTCTTCCTCAGTCCCTCTTTGCTTGGTTGCGTGCTAGCTTTTTGAAACTTTATTTATTTTTAGCACTTTGAAAAATTCATGCTGTTTTCAAAAAGATCCTTAATGTTTGTCCTCAGCATCTGCTACCTGTTTCTAACAAAAAAGAGAGACCTAAAACCCTGTCATGCTGTATTAAGAAGGCTTTTTAATGTTTTTAATGGAACAAAATAACAATACAGAATATAATACCCATAGCATGTGCTCGGTGCAGTGTAATTGCTCTAGGATACTCAATCCTTTTCATATAAAGCAGCCATACCAACCCAACCATCGGAACAACTTTAATATTTTACAGTGAAATTAAATCGCAGATTAAAACAGATGGTTCGAACATTTCATTACAAGCCATTGCGCTTATTTGCTGACCATTGGCTGGTATATGTAAACATATAAAAGGCAAAAGAGCCCTTAGATACAAACCATACTCTCACTTAGCTTTTCCTTCATGGTTACAGCATGGTTATGAATGTTATGGATCCAGACAGGGTCTTTAAAGGTGCTGAATTCAATTTACTTTTACCGATGAAAGGAAGAGGTCATGGAAAGTGCAGAATGGGTGGGAAGAATACAGGGGGTTTGTTAACTGTCCTGCCGACACGTTTCAGTTCACAGCTCGGCGGGTCCGGAGCCTTCTGCACCCTTATGGCACAGGAGCCCCGCGCCAGCCCTCTGCCCTCCCGGGACGCTGCTGGTCCCTCCCGCACGCCGGCTCCGGGAGTTTCGCCCGTCGTCCTCGGCTTGTGGCGGCGGGAGAAGGTGCTGGGGATCCCTGTGCTGCAGGGCCGCCCGTGCCCGTGATTGCATTGCTGACTTCGGGTGCCCCTGGCTCGACTGCCTGGTTAGAAAACCCTTATGGCTTAAGCTGCAGATTGCTGGTGCTTCCTTACGCCTTTGCTGGTCTGGCCAAAGGACCGGCACCTCGCGCACATGGAGGCAGAAAGGTTTAATTAAATGTTTGCAAAGTACTTTGAGGTCACCGGATGAAAAAATGCTGCTTAACTGCAAAGTGCGAACATCTGGCGTAAGGAAGAAGAGTGTTGCTGAGTCGTACCTCTAAGGGGGGGTGTGGGGTGTGCCAGTACGTGTTTGGGTAAACCGAACGGGCAGAGAAAAGGCGAAGGTTGCTGGTGTGCTCAGTCCTCGGGAAGCGCAGTCCGGCTGGCAGGGCCGGCACAGGGTGGGCAGCTGGCGCGGTGCGACGGAGCGGGCAGTGCTACCAGCCCACCAAACGCTGTCCTCGCTGAAGGAGTTAACTCTGTGTTGAGAGGCACTAAATAAACCCCTCACAATTACAGCAAGTATTTCCCCACGTTTCCAATGTACCAGCTGCACTCAGTGATGTTGCCCCAGGTATTTCATTTTTCAGATATTGTCAAACAAACAGAATTCTACTCTGAAAATAATTATGAACAAATCTATAAACGTATTTAGCTTTGGCAGAACTGAAATGAATAGATGTTTCTTAAAAGTGTAAGTGCCGTGCCTTCAGACATTTTCCATGCTGGTTAGTGCTGGGTTAGCGAAAGTGTAGGGCCTTTAGGGAGTCAAAACTTCGTTCTGCACGTCTCTGTAGGCAGCACGGTAAGCCAAGGATATTCTGCTTTACCTCAGCCTCATGATGCAGTAACATCATGTAACAATATTAGCACCTAGGGAGAGCACAGTGTGTGCATTGCAACCTTGCGTATGGATTAGGAAAGAAAATATTTCCCCATCGCTGTTGATGTGTCCAGCAATCCCAGTCAGCATCTCTGTCCCATAGAGCCAAGTCTGAATGAGCCTGGGCTCATGGCACCCAAAGGACTGGAAAATAAATTTAAGTTTTCATAGCTTTAGGGGGAAGAAATTAAACCTATGGTGCTAAGAGTCTTGTTAAGCTCTTGGAGAGCTGCAATGAAATGAGGAGAAAGGTTTTGGGGGATAGATACTCCCAGCAAAGCAAACAAATAGAAATCATTGTTAAAATCTGCCCCTCTCTCCCTGTTCAGTGGCAGAGATTCTGGTGGCTGTTATGTAGTTCAGATTTGACCAGAACTTCTAGCTAACAGGGCAATATCTTAATTTCTTGACTGGTACGTCACTGGGCTTGCTGGGAGCCCTGGTTACAGTACTGTGAGCGGCTTCACAGCCACCGACGTAGTCCATATTACCCCAGGCCTTCGAAATAATGGACATCAATCATACAGGAGAGTGCAGGGCCTCATTTCCCGCACTGGGGCTCAAATCTTGAAACAACAATGTGCAAAGACACGTTCACAGGTGTCCACATCTGCTTCAGCATTTAAACCTGAAACCCTAGTCCTACAAGGGCTTTAAGAAAATGAGCATCCAAAGAGGAAAGTGCAGGGGAAGGCGTTAGACGGAGAGGATCACCCTTTTGTGACACTGCTCCTTTAGGATCACAGCTACAGCTTCAGACACAGAATCCTTGACCACTGTGTTGCAGCTATCATGCAGAAGAGTTTGCTCTTATAATAGCATATTGTTGACAACAAACTAGAAGAGCCATTTAAAAAAAAAAATCTTACAATGCATACTTAAAAGTGTAAAAAAAAAAAAGGAATTGTATTTTAAAAATCAGTATTTATCAATAGTCCTGGCTGTAACTGGGGATTCACAGCATGGATGCTGAAAGAATGGAGACAGCATTGTAATGAAAAAAGCGTATCCATCATCAACAATACAATACTTACCTGACCTAAGGTCAGGTTTGTACAGTTACACCAGATGTTAGATTTCAGCCAGTCTTTGAAATGAAGAAACACAATGGTTACTATTCCTGTAGTGTTGTGGATTTCATTAAACAACAGGTTTATCTTTCAGC
Organism: Phoenicopterus ruber ruber; assembly: GCA_009819775.1. Classification (NCBI taxonomy): domain Eukaryota; kingdom Metazoa; phylum Chordata; class Aves; order Phoenicopteriformes; family Phoenicopteridae; genus Phoenicopterus; species Phoenicopterus ruber. The sequence goes on from CM020224.1 coordinate 5,768,117, forward strand.
TTTAAAATGTAGAGCAAGATTAGGATATTCTAACATTTAGGCTTCAGCAAGATCCAGTAAGCATAATGTAAAGTAGGACTGGAGCGCTATAAAAAAATTACTGTTTTGAATGCAACAACCAGCTCTTTCCAGCAGCAAAATTCGGAGACGGTAACGCAAAGGGCGAAAGCGGCAGAGTAAATAGCTCTAAAGGCGAAGCTGTTTCTAAAGCAGCCCAGGAAAGGGTGCGCGTGGCTCCCGGGGGACGCGCTGCCCCACGGCACGGGGAGAGCAGCTGTGGCTTTGAACAGGGCTTGCTCCTCTCTGCGCTTCAGCTTTTCCCCTCTTTTCTTCCTTCTCAAGTGATAACAGAGGAGTGGGGCCGTCATTAGAGGAGCTTGGCCTGAAAGGTGGTTGGAATTGCTTAGGTCTCCTCTGGGCATCCCCTCCGAACTAGACTGCACGGCCCTGGCTGCTCCCCTCGCTGCTGAGCTCAGCCCATCTCGCCAAACACGAGACATTCCCGCGGAACACTGGCCTCTCTTTTGCCTTGTTTGCTTTATTGAAGGTCCCTTAGCAGTCACTGTGGTTTTATATATACTTGTGTATATAAATTATTATGTACATATATACATTTATATATAAAAATATAGTGTACGTTATATATTAAAAATGTTTTTTTTATATATACACACACACACACATATCTATAACCTTAAGAAATGACTGCCACTCTAAAATGATATTCTCATTCATTATTATTAATCAGGAATGCTTAAATTCTCAGGCTGAATAGAAGAGATGAAGGACAGGCTTGCAGGACTTACCAAGAAGCCTTTCAATTACCTCGCCCTCTGTTTTCTTCACCCCAGAACTTTGCGCTGTTTGTAAACAGTCCCTGTTTTGGACAAAGCAGGTAAGGCAGAGGAGCAAGGTCTATGTCCTGAATTATTTCATTAAAAATTAAAGCTTTATAAAAGTGTACACATTTCATTAACTTCTCATTGCAGGCTTTGCAAATATTCTAAGGGATGCTAATCTCCCGGCTTTAATTAGATTGAAGGTCTCTTGCAAAGGCTATCATTTTAATATAAAATGAGCGATCTTTTAAGCTTTGTGAATTAGAAAACAAGAACTCCCATTTTAGATCAACAGTTATACACTGAAACAAAAGAGCTTTGGATTTTTTGCAGAAAGTTAAGGTTTTTGCACTACCTAACGTGCAATTGCGAAAGCCAGGCGGTACGTACGTTCCTCACGTCCACCTAGGGATAAGTTGCACATATACGTGTGTGTGTGTGCACACAGACACACACACCCCCCCCCACCCCCCGACAGCTAACACCTCCTTTACACGCTACAGTCCTAACCCTAATTCCACCCCAATACTTCCTCTAGATCAGGGTCTTACCAGCGCATTGGCCCCGTCTTTCTTGCTCTAATGACTTTCTGTGTGATAGGAAGTTGACTTTCGGCAAACATTGCCCAGAGCGACCCCAGAGGGACCGTTACGGAGGGGAGAGGAGCAGGGCAGAACCGGGGGTGCTGCCGGCGGGATGCCCCCCAGCCTGGGTGCCACAGGGGTGGCCCGGCCGTCAGCGTGGGACGGCGTCTCAGCCCAGCGCCGAACGTGTCTTCCTTGCCAGGGACTGCACTGAACTCTTTTAGACCTGCAGTTGTCGTCTGCCCCTGTTCTCCCGCTATTATCCCCTGCTAGGAGACGAATTTTTATATTTCTGACCAAGATCCAATCTTCTTTCCCTTATCAAACATAATAGAAAATGCTGTAGTTACAGAATAACAAACTCGCCTCCTGGATAAATGTCAATCTATTTTTAAGTGTGGGATCAGCTCGAGAGCTGCCCGTGACAGCGTATCACTTCATGCCAACGTGGTGCCCCTTCATTTCTTATTTCACTTGCCTCCAGCCCTGGCGTTTGGTCCCGCATTGCCTTGAACGTGGCCCCTTTTCCCCCTCCCAGCTGGTTCCCCTCCACGTGCAAAGGGCCCGATCCCGCCTGCTCCCACGTTAGCCCTGCCACAAAGTGAGCTGGTGCGATGTGACTCGGCGTACGGCCGCAGCAGTATCTCCAATTTAGGTACCGGGGTACTCCTGGTTTTATGTGCTGAGTGTTTCTCTTTCAGACTTGTGCCCTGTTCAGTTAACTTTCAGCTGCGTTCGTAGCAGTCTAGGAATCGCTTGTGTAGCTGTGCCACCCAGCTTCGTGCAGTTTGCTGTTGGACTTTTGGATCCATAAGCTACTTTCAAACTATCTTACTCTGTCTTTGGAGGAGCACATTTTGGAGATGGACACACTAATCTTTATAGTCAGACACAGGGTAGGCCACTTTATGGAATTTGGGTGCAGAGAGAGACTTGCACTTATTGCGCTTGTACTTATTTGTACTTGTGGGGAACAGACCTCCAAAACCGTTGCTAGCATTAGATCCAATCTGAACAGCAGTTAATTAAATAATGATTTTTTTTTTTTCTCTTTCAGTTGGTCATTCATACCGATTTGGTGTACAGACTCTTCAAAACTAAGAGGGCTAAGCTCCAAGTATAAATTTAATTAATCAATAATTGTCATTTTTAAACAATCCTGATTTATTCAAAATTGACCTCCAGAAGAAGAACTGACTCCATTAATGTCCGCGCTTAGCTCTCCACCGCGGCAGCTCTTTCTGCTGACAGTCTTGCTGGGCAAGTTTCCTTTAAGAGAACAAAATCCTCAACTTCATTTCTCCAGTTCCCTAATTTTGATTCAGAGCCACATCTTTGTTTAAAGGTTTATGTAGATAAACCTCAATTTTGTCAATCTCAATTTTGTATAAGAAGTAGGATCAACTTCTAATTTCCAATGTTAAATCCTACGCTCTACTTTCCACCGCAATATTCTCAAGATGACTATTCCAGGTTAGATCCCATGCTGGGTTCTTCACTTAGAATAAACTAAAGTAACAGTAACTTCATTTACTCATTAAGAACGTGGGCTTGCTCTGAAACTATCTGATACGCAGTGAGCTTTCAGCGCAGGTTAAGGTAGGCAACAACGGCATGGACAATAACAATGACATTTGGGACTGCTCGAAATACAAATCCACTGCTTTCCTGTTGCTTAAGGACACACAGTAATGCAAGTAATCTCCTGTGATAGCCTGTATATGAATCAGGAATGAAAGCGCTTCCCACGGAGTGCCCAGCTGCTATGGTAATGGCATGTTGTTCCGAGCACCTAGCGAGAGGTGAAAACTCATGGGCCGTCATATTTCCGTCAGTGCAGTATCTCTGAGCATTCCCGATACCTCTGTTACACGTGCTGCCAAGCCAGCAGCAGGGTACCAGCACAGCGGTGCCAGCCCTGTGGCTGCTGTGCTGCCAGGATGCTGCCACTTGTCCCGCGAGCACCGATCCACGAGGGTGCAACGGGATGGTGAGAGCCCCGAGCTATAGGAGGGCTCTGGCTACAGGAATCCCGTTTCCAATCTCATCTCTGCTGCAGACAATCAGTAAAACACAAGCATTGCATTCCCCTTCCTAGTAGAGTACTGCTAGAAGACACATATTAAAGCATGCTAGACGTTCAAATCCCATTAAGATTGTGAGAAATGGTCGTACTGGAGTAAGACTAAAGTCCACGTAGTGCACTGACCTCTGGGGTTTGGCGCCGAGGAGAAGACGAGGTGCACAGACACCACTGCTTAGGCTCCGCACCCACTCCCAGCCAGCTCGGGTTAGCTCCCCTCCGGCTACGCCTCGCTCCTCTCGTGTAAGACTGACCTAACAAACCCTTTTTCTGTACGTGCTATGACAGGTGCTCTCTTTGAACAAATTTTAATAGACAGCATATTAACTCTGACGGCTTCAGATCGCCGAGGTATGTGCGTGCGTTTGCGTCTCCTGTATAAACATTCCTGACTCTCATCTGCTTTGATCAGTATCACTCACTCCTGTGATCCTTGCTCTTTCCCAGCGTCGTGACAAATTTTTGGTTCCGTGTCAACATCAATGTCTCACCGGCTATAACGGTTGTTGAGATGGGCCAGTTCATCCCAGTATCATATCCTGGCAGCTCAAAATTGAGCTGAGGATACTGTGAAAGTTTTAAAAACGTGCGTATCGAATCCTCTGTTGAACTCTAAATTTCTGAGCATCTCATCGCCACGGATTTTGATGATCTGGAAGGTGCAGGTACATTTCTGCTACCACTGAGCAGAATGGAAGGGGACAGAGCTACAGCTCACTCAGACTCTTTCCTCCTCACACTTTCACTTCAAAATCTCTCTTGTTTAACCATTGGGCCAGACGGGAGGAAGGTTTGTGACATTACTCAGACCAAGGTAACAGAGTAGAAAAATGTTATAATTCTAAACAAGGAAAATTCCCAAGGAACAAGGCTGGCATTACACTTTTTACAGGATCTCAGAATTTGGCCCATATTCGATGGGACTGTTGTATGTTTACGCTACCTTTTTTCCTGTTTGCTTCTTTATATGTATCAGAACACATATCTGGGACCAGATCCATAGCTTAGCTCCATCAGCTTCAATAATGCCATGCTTATTTCTACCAGATGAAGTTCTGCCTTTAAATTTCGGAGCACGTAAGAAAATGCTCTAAAAGAGCCCTAGACCACCCTGGTCACTGAGTCTCCTCTCTCTTCAAATTCCGTTTGCCCCAGGCTATTACCTCAATCTACTTCTTCTTTCCTAGTGACCGGTATACATCTTAGGTGATACTTAGAACAGAGAGTATTGGTTTGATCTGTGTTTAAAGCAGCATGTGCTGGAAGTCGTGCTTGCACTTGCATGATAGTTAGCATTCTGCTTTTTTTTTTTGGAAATAAAGACTATTCTAATCTGCTACAACACCACAGAGAGGTTTTTCTTTCTTCTTTAGAGACAACTGCAACATGCAAATATTCCAGTGCTTAGAGAAGTGTGTGTCTATACACATGCAACCTAATCATTAGGCTAATTTTCAAACCATATGCTCCAACTCATAAATAAAGTCCATTAACACTGAACTATTGATCAAACGTAAGGATCAGGGATTCTAGCATCATCTCTTTCTCTGTAGGCTGCTACCTCCACCAACCCTTGTAAGTTAACATTTGAATTGGAATTAGCCCTTGTAATTACATTTATATTAATAGAATTAGAAGGCAAATGTTCTTCTGAGTTTTATCTTCAAGTGATAAACTGAATTGTCGCTTCAATCTATTGCGCTTGCACAGAGATTTACAGTATGTGAATCTCGAAGTAATTTTGAGATTGAAACTTGGGCAATTCTAGGGACAGACCAAGATCAAGAGACAGACTTGTCTGCTCTCAGGTGGCTGTACCCCACAAAGCTTTTCCTTTCCCAAACCCTTATTGGTGGCTCTTATTAGCCCTTTCTGTAACCCAGTCCTTGCATCAACTCCTTAGTGTGTACAGAAATGTTTATATCCATTGAGCTCGAGCCTCCTTTAGTTTCTCTTCATTTCCCTTTCTTAGAGCCTGTCCATTTGTTCTTGTATTTGACACGAGTTTTCTGACATCTCTCCTAGCTGTTCCCCTTAGAATCATATATAAAATAATGATGTCCACCCTGAGCTTTCCTCTCTTCAAAAAGCACTGACCTAGTTTCCCTGCTTTTACAGTAGAAGTTCTCCAGTCCCATGTCAACGAGGTTGCCCTGACATATCTTAGCTCTGATAGTTCTCTCTCTCTTTTAATAATGGCATCCTGAACGGGGATTATTTCCTCTAAATGCATCTTCATCTGTTCCCTGTAGAATATTTCCTTTTGAGTTACTTCTGATTGATCTGGTTTTGGTGGCAGGGCTACGCAAAGACAGCTCTGATCTTTCTATCCAGGGCCTGACCACAGGTGATGATGCCTGTGGACTTTGGCCAGAATTGGAGCCTTTGATAACGTATTCCCCAAACCTGCATAAAACACAATGAAAAAAGCCATAGTTTAAATTGCTCTTTCGTATTATTAATGGAGCAGATCCTCAGCCAGAGTAGTGGGTCACTTAAGTCCTTGGATGTGTGCAGAGATGACAATATTGCCTACTAGCTACTGAATCGTTATTTTCGTACGGCACTGCTCACTTATTTGCCTTCGCTTTGCAGTACCTTCTTTCTTTTCATTATGTCCAAACTTCCCCCTTTTCCGGAGGACCTGATCCTCCATCATCAAAGTGAGGGGGAGATCTCACCTAGGCTCATACAGGAACGTCATGAAGGCCTGGCTTTTTCTTTGGGTAAGTTTTTAGTACACTTTGGTTTCTCTGTTTATTTTTTAAATTCACTGCCCATTCCCTCTCATTTCTCTACTCTATTTATTTATTTATTTATGCCTTTTTTTCATATTCTTTATCCTTTCTCACTGACCTCTGACTGCCAAAGCGCTCTCAGGTTGTAAAAACTTCCCGCTGTCGCTTTCTGTGATGCTGATGCAGGAGCTGGAGCCGCTCTGCTGTCCCTGCAGCCTGACAGCCTTTGGTTACGGCGCCTGTACCTGCTTTTACATTGATGTTAGGCACGGTCCCATCAGACGCCGCTGAAACATTGCAAACTCCAGTGATTTGGGTCTCTTCAGGGTATAAGTGCTGGTTGGAGCTGGAATGGGCTATATGTGACACTCCTCTCTTTTATGTATTTGAGCCATCCAGACTGGGTAAGCAATTCTTCTTTCTGATATTTATTGAAGAATGTCGGTGTCCTCCATCACGTGCCGTAGCTCAGCCTCAGAAACTCCTTGCACCAGCTGGTTGCTGTGTAAGGATCATTTCTGCTGTGCTGTTCAGGAGAAATCAAGCCGACTTCTCTACAGTTTGTCTGATTTTGTGTGGCGAAAAGCGAATTTGCTAATTCGCTTTGTACTGGGCGCTCCTTGCAGCAGGGGCCATCCTGCCTGGCAGGGGAGAGGGCGTTGTTTTACAGGGCGATAGCTTCCGTCGCTTGTGATTTGATTTTTGTTTTCCAAGTGGTTGCAATCCTGATTTACACTGATGTCACACTTTTTTTTTTTTTTCTTCCCTAGAAATAGAATGTGTTTTTCTACCAAAAATGTTCAGCTGGTTGGGTAGCTCTTCTGCGGCATGGAGGCAGACCAAAATGGTAAAGACATAAATAATTGATTCTGTCCCACTGAAACCTCTGGACTTGTTCCCCAAGCCAGTCTTTCATGTAGATAAATTATCTCACTGAGAATTTCTTGTCAAACTATGTTAAGTAAATAAAAGAGAGGTGAAATATCAGCAACAAAGCTAACAAATGGAGCTGAATGCTCCACTTGAAAGAACAGATCTAGCTGTTTACCATGCTAATCTGAAATGAAATGAAAATGTATGTTTTTCATCTTTTCAGACAACGATCTTCAAATACAGGTAGCTAAGGTCTTTAACAACACCGTTTCGTGGTATTTTTTTTAAAGAAAAATCCTATCGTGGAGGTATTTTGTGTGTGTGTGTGGCTGGATCAGTGTAGAAGCTGAAATATCTATTACTGTTGATAGTCTTACCAGTCTGAGCCTTGATTTGTACACTGTTTTAATTTGCCTGGCTCATATGCTGGTGCTAAAGAAGGGTACACAAACACTTCTGCACGCTCGGAGGTTCACTCTCCCTTTGCCGTACATCAAGCCCTGAATCCCTTCTCGTGGCTGCTCCCAGTCTGTCCCAGTGCACACGGATGGCTGTGCTGGGGAGTCGTTCAGCAGCACCTAAAAAATCTTGGCAGCAACCAAGCCAGACATTAGCTAGAGTTATCGGTAGCACCTAACATTTGTTGAGTTCAAGTTTGCATTTTTCTCACACTTGGGGGGCCAGAGACTGACTAGGTGTTATTCTTTGCTTCACAGAAATGAAGCTGGGTTCGCAGCCGGGTTCCAGCAGCTTTCCGGAGGGAACATCCTCCCCAGACGGGCTGCACGCTGCTAATTACAAGGGAAATCCTGGCAGTGTTGAAGTCGGTGCCAAAACCTCACTGATTGCAGCGATGCCGGGATCTCACCAGATGTCTGGATTGTTTATCCGTCTGGGGGTTTCTTGCCCGGGTTGTTCGCTGGCCGGCCTTGACCTTCCTCGGGGAGTCACGGCTCCTGTTCCACCCCCGCAGAAGCAGGGCTGTTTCTGACGCAGCTCCATCCCCTGTCCCTACCTCTGGCTGCTTCTCTCTGACGTATCTTTGGCGTTTTCAGTTTGTTACAGCCAGAGAGGAAGAGAAGCATCTCATCCGGCTGTGGCTGTCGGTGCTTTTCCGCTGCCTGTCACCCGGACCTGGCACTGGGCGCTCCAGCGATCATCTGTGCCCCGAGATCCTGGCTTCATCTCTCAAGGGAGCACTGGCCCACGCAGTGCCCGTACATACCTACACAGAAAGATGGTGTGAGCCTCAAGGAACTTACTAGTTAAGGAGAGACAGGAATATGAAAGTAATTTAATTTTTCATGCAAAACTCTGCTAGGAACTACTCGACTTTCCAAAATGTATTCCAAAGAAATGCAGAGATAGATTCCCGACCGGCATTAATCAGTGCTGATTAAGTCATGGAGCTACCCAATTTCTGCCTGGTGAGTACTTTTCCTGTCATTGATTTATTGCCTTCCTTAGAAAAATAAGACCTGGGAAATAAAGAGTTCAAGTAAATTTGCTCAGTTACCCAGCAAACTGTTGACTATGGTACCAGGGATAATAAATGTTCAGGGGAAATTCCTCATGCACGTTCACGTATTGAGGTCAAGAGCAGAGGTGTCCCGTGTACGCTCAAATCCTCCAGAACCTGCGGGACACAGCTCAGCTGCAGCGGTACACGCAGGGCCTGCAAAGAGCAAAAAGAAGATGTGCGGCCGAACAGACTCCCCGAACACACGCGGAGAGCGCGACTGCAGCTCGGGGTGCCCGCAGAGAGCCCGGAGCACCGCTTCCCTCCCCGAGGAAGAGGAACATTTGCTTTTCCTTCCCAGCCTGCCACGAGAACGGCTGCGCTCGTGGTTGCGACCCAGTACTTGCCGCCAATGCTCCTGTGATAACTGGCCGCAGGGTGCTGTTTCTTTCCTCTCATTCATAAAACAGCTCCTCAGTGTACATGACTTGAGGTTTGCAGGGTTGCGCTGTGTGGGGGTTATTGCTTTCCTGCAGACACGTGGCATTATGTTTAAGTCATTGGATACATTAATACCACCATCTTTTTCATGTTTTTCAAATGACAGCACATATTACTTGTTAAATACTTTCTATCCCATCTTCTTTAAGACATTTTAAGGATGAAGTCTGCAGAGCTGTACAGAGGACAACTCTTATCAGGTTCATTTGTTTGACTTACCGGTTTGCCAATGTTGCTTTCCAGCTCTCTTTAGAGTATTTATTGCATGTTTTCATTAACCTGATATGACGAACAACTTTCATGAACTTATGAACTATGCAGCAGGAAGAACACAGCTGCAGAAGGCCTTCTGCTAGGGACAACGCATGAGACTGTCCAAACAGAAAATGAACGCTTTGATTTTGGGGTATCTATTTTGTGCCGTTACCAATGGATCTGATGTCTGGAAGGAGCTTGTGACTTGGAGAAAACATCAGATCCTTTGAAGTATGCGTCACCCTCAAGTTTCTGAGCACTTCTTAACACTTCAGAAACTATAGCTAAGTCACAGCTATCAAACTCATCCATTTGCTATAATAATTTGCTCAGTATGAGAAGGACCTTTGCTTTAATGCCATGGAACAAAAAGTGAGATAACTCTTCAAGATACAGTTAAACTGTGATGAAAGGATTTCTTCACTTGTGGTCTCTAACTCTTTCTGCCTTTTGCCCGTGGAAGGCAAACAGGCCATTTGTTGCTCGTCCTGTGACTCTCCCGGCTCAGAATGACGGTCACTTGGTGTGCCCTAAGCGTGCTTTCACACGGCCAGGAGAGGAGCACTTACTGCTCTAGTACCCAAACTATGCACATGCCGACCATGCATTTGCTGTCTCAATGAAAGCTGCATTGGTACAAACATTTGCCTATTTGCTTGCTGGTGGCACCTGTCACGAACCTCATTTAGTGACAACGAACAAGAAAATATATTTTTTTTTCCTCAAACCCAGAATATTTACGTATTTCAACCCCGAGGCTCAGCCCACCCCACCCTTTACTCCAGATCTTCGCCTCTGCACCACTGCACTAAATAAATTAACAAGTTATCAACAAGACTGCCAGGCCACCACGGGCTCCCCATTACTGGGGCTGTCATTGCCACTCAGGGCTCTGCTGGAACGTGACAACTTCGCGGCAGAAGGTCACTCCCCCCAGTCGCTCTCTCGCTGCTGCTTGGAGGCAACCATTCTGAGAAATGATTTGTTATGGTAGAATCGGAGGCACATTTGTTAGTTAATTCATTCTGTAAAACTCAAATGAGATGAAAAACAAGCATAGATCTGACAAATGGCATTTAATTATGTCTGAGCCTAAAATTCATAATACATATTTATGCTGCCCTAAGTCATTCGCAGCCAAAGTCCCTTTTATTCTCATAACTGAGTCCAATTGCTGACATGGGAAGAGGGTGTTAGTGACGAGCTACTCCATGTTCTTTCATTACGGTGCCTCCTTCTTTGTGCCTTAACTTCCCATCCCCTGCCCTCACCAGGCCACAGGCTTCCCCCGAGTTTACAGCGCGGCAGTTCTCTAGGTGTTATTGTTCCACGGCCTGTGCAAATAATGCAAAGAATAGCTTATAGGTGCCTAATCGCTTTATCTTGAAAGATTAAAATGGTCTCGTTTCTAATCACATCTGGTCTCTAACTTCTTTGCAGGCTTTTGTTCCAGACTTGGCATCTAGGAAGACACGAGGAAGCGTTGTACAAGGACCATGTCCCTGGTGAGCTGGGCTACTACCTGCCACTATCAGAATAACATGTTTTCTGCAGTGGAGGGGGAGCTGCCTCTGCATTGACCCTGGGAGAAATGGTTAGTCCAAGACAAACAGGAACACCTTGCACTGACGCTGCAGAGCCGTGGGAGGACGCGCAAAGCACAGGCTCCCGGGAAATGGACACTTCGGCACGTGCGGCTCGTTAGCACACAGAAGCTCTGACTTAGCAAAAATATTTACAGGCACTTAAGTACACATCTGAATGGGCTAAATCTGCACCTCCTTCTGCCTTCAGCTGCTAGAAATCTATAGGGTCTGCATTTGGTGTAATGTCTGAGATGTCTTTGACACAGCAACATACACCGCAACTCTGCTGAAGATGTATGTATATTTTCATAACGGTTTGGTGCTGTTACTGTAAAAGAAGTAAGCCATTTTTTAAGTCCTTCTCTCAATATGGCATAGAGTGTCCAACCAGCACCCCGAGCAATGCCTGACTGGAGAGAGAATTACGGGAGAAGAGTTTCCATCTTCTCTTCCCCTCCAGCTTCCTGACCCTTTGCTCTCTGCAGAGCCAGGTACATTGGAAATACTGCCCACGACCGGGAAGTCGGCAAGAGGCCTCTCCTCCTCTGCAGTGGGCTCCCACTCCAGCCTGAGCACCCCTGCCTCTTGGCCTCCTCCACCATGAGACAGCAACCCCAAATCTGGTCTCTTGAGCGGGAGTCTCTGAGGAGGAGGACCTGCCCCGGGAGCTCAGGAGGGAGGCACTTTCACAGCTCACGTCTGGCTGCCCTGCTATCCCTGCCTCTCTTGCCGTGTGACTCTGTGCAAGCCTGGAGAGTGCTTTTCGTGCTTCTTGACATTATTGCTCTGCCGAGGCACTGGAGACACTGCCTCTCCTCCCCTCTCTCTTGGCACGTTGCCACCCAAACTCACTAGGGAGCGTCAGGTTTTTTGTTCTCTGGTGGGAAATTTCATTTGACCCTTTCAAGTGGGACAAGAACAGATATTAGATTTGTTGACGATGAAGTGCTTTTATCTGAATTCAACAAAAGAGGTACAATGAAAAGATTGCAGCTGTTGAGCAAAAGCACGGCACCTATTACAGAGTTCATATGCATTTACAAGTGGCACATCAGTGAAGGCTCTCCTCACCCTCGCAGATGTACGCTCCTTTCACAGAAAACTTGTTAATCTTTCCGTCAGTTCTGCATGCTTTACATACCTTTGGGAAAACGTGGTGTTTGACTCCCTTGCCAGATCTTGCAGTGATAGAAATGCTATTAGCAGGTAAAAGTTACATGGAGGTGCTTTATCTTTCTGTAAGTCTTCTAGGTCTTCTTGCTGCAGGATGGGACAGCAATTTAGAACACCAGATTTACTCAGGTTGTAATTAAATTCTAAGGCCACCATTGCCCTATTGAATAAACATCTACTTACTTTATGCATATGTTTAGATAGATAGATAGATAGAAAGAAAGACAGATAGATAGATTTCAGTTAGAAATATAATTAATTGTTTGTTTGTTTTCATGCACACACACATAATGTCACACAGCTACTAAAACAATATGTTCTAAAAATTAAGGTAGCAAATCAACTCAGTCAGGAAGCAAGTAACTCAGACTTGGCAAAGGAGACTGAAAAAACCCAACGTAACTATTATCTGACATCATACAGCAACTGCACTTCATAATAAGGGCAATAAAGCATCTACTAACCAGAGCAAATCCTGATGACATTCGGGGAAGGATACAGCTTGCAGTCAATCAATTGTGCAAAAGTAGCAATAAGCATTTGCCCATGTCCTAATGAACCAGGGACATGGGAGCGTGGTTGAACAGGAACAGCAAGTGCTTTGCAAGCTCACCAAGGTGGCCCAGGCACGGGGTCAACACTATTACCTGCAAGCCAAAGCGAGCATGCCCATCCTTGAATACAAGCACTGTGGTAGTGCCCAGTGCGGCCGGTGAGGGCCCACAAGGCTACTTTAATTTGTGCCAGTTAGACTTTCCTTAGAAACCCTCTAAAAGTCCAGTCCTGCGGGAGCACAGTTTGCGTTGGCTTCCCTCTCCCCGTGGCCCTCGCTCAGGAAATGGAGTAGGCACCAGGCAGGCTTCAGATGTGTCGTAGTGGAGAAAGAATTCATACAGGGAACGTCCAGTTCTTAGGCACTGGTTTCCAAACACTTGCCTTCCCCCGGTATGAGCCCTCTTGACTGCTGAAGGAGACGGCACAGCAATTTTGCAACCACCTTTACGCAAAAATATGATAGCAAAGGGAAGATACAAGGTTGAAGACAAGAGCTATGTCAGTGGATGGGATGTTGTGCTGGGAATGATGAATCCACTGGAAAACAATTAGTGAGCTTGGCCTCATTCCTAAAAGTCTGCCTCTCATAACATTCATGCGCTTTATATAATGGCAGTATTTGTCCCACTGACATCAATGGTTAAACTCCCCTTGATTTCATTGGCCTGAAAATTTTCCCCAAGTGGTGTTATTTCCCTTTTCTTGCTATTTACAGAATTCTCCAAACTAACTCTTTACATTTGTTTTGGCCTCTGACTTACCTTGTAGATGTACCAGATCCTGTCTCTTTTGTCCTGTACCTTGATTTGTTCATGTCACCTACACAAAGAAGTTCTAGAGCACTTGCAGGTAACTTCACGCTTATAATGCACCTCATGTGCTTGCACAGAGATGACGGTACAGCTGCAGAGGATATGGAAGGTCAGAGCCCACGGGTTGCAGCAAAGGCCATCGTAGTCAGTGAAAAAATTCCCACAGCGTTACGCAGATTTTAGATCTGGCCCATGTGTATTCAGCAGTGACTTTCTACTTAGCATACCGGCACAAAGGGAGCCTTTTCAGGCTGTTCTTCACCACGTTTCTTTTCTGCCTTCCAGCAGGTCTACAGCAGAGCGTTGGCTCCTTGCCAGTTTAAGTAAGGCAGACCCATGGGCTAGTAACTCTGCTCTTGTACAACTTTTAGCCCGATGGCGGCTCATGGCGCTTAGCATGTACCAGCAATAATCGCAACTGCGGCAGGACAGCAAAACAATTTCGGTGTACGTTCATGCAGGTTACGTTGCTTTGCCAAGGTGACAGCAGGGCCCTATCTCAGCTTGCATTGGTGGGGACTATGGCAATATGTGAGCCTGGGTAAATGTCAGAGCAGCTATAGTGCACTGAGTAGGTCCTGCAAGGAGCAGTGCCGGCTCCGTCTGGTTGTGTAACAGCAGCCCTGCCTACCGCTGCAGGATTCGGGCTGGTGCTGGGGGGTGAGTTTCCTACTGCAAAGCCCTGTTGCTAGAAAGGCAGGAGGATGGCAGGGGATGCAATTGTCAAGAGAACTGTTAATGAGTTCCCCAGGCTTTCTGCACCTTTCCTGTCCAGTCCACATGCAACTTGGGTCCTTCTCCATAAAGGACCTGCCCCTGCACTGATAGGAAATGCGTTGCTGTGGTCTTGATACAGTTCACATTGTGGACTGGTATCAGCATCGCAAAAATCCCCTCTCTCGTACACAGTAGTACCATGAATGCCAGAGTAAATCAAGGTGGAGGTTCCTGAGCCCCAGAGGTAGCTCTGTTCTCTGTGGTGACCAAAGCGTGCTGATGTCTGCGAAGCAGCAGGGCCTCAGCCTTGCGCTCGGTCTCTGCGGAGAAATATGGAGCTCTGTCCATGGGGAGCGTCCCTGGCGCCTTTTCGAAGCCTTGCATTCATTTACAAAGTAGGGATTACACCTGACAAATAATAATCATTAGGATTTAACAAATAATTTCTTCCTAGCACCTTGTCTTTTAGTAAAGTCTCAAAAATTTAATTTACAGCCTTACACATCCAAGCAACAGGTCCCTAGTTTGACTAAACCAGGGTACTTTATTCTAAGTAACAACAAGAGCATGTGCATCACTTGATTTAGTCTTTCCTCTCTGCTGGTCCTAGTCTATCTTCAAGGCCTTGTAAACTGTTACAAAATTCAGATGAAGAACGGAGACCTCACCCACCAGGTCCAAACCCTCGCGTCCCCTGCCCCAGGACATTGAGGATACCTTTCTCACCGTCCAGGCCTGAAGCTCCTGCGCACAAACGCAGCTCGGTGTTTGAGGTTCAGCGCATTTTCATGGGCAAGCGGTGTCGTTCAGCAAAACCTGCAGCCAAAGCGTGACAGTTTTTCATTGACTTCAACACAATTCAGCATTTACTCTGCGCTGATGAATGAAGTAAATGTTCAGCTAATTACTTGCTTCATGCAGCTTCTAGTCCTAATATTAAACCATGGCTTCATTCTCTATTCCTGTGCCCTTACCAAATAGTCGTAGATTATTTTATGGGATAACCTCATTTTCCTTCCCTTCTTCCGGTGCCTTTCAAGAAAGGGCCTTCTAAGGGAGACCTGGAGTTGGCAGAAAAAAACCAGGCACAACCAACAAGCGAGACCTAGTCAGAGCAATCGGTGATTTTAGGCTCCCTCCTCATCCCAAGTGGCTCTGGCAGTTTCCTTTAATTCTTTAACATTGTTCGTATTATTTACACAGCTGCTCCACTAACTTTTTCTTGTTATATATTTATTTATTTCTTCCTCGTGTGGTGGGGTTTTTTTTAATATTAACTTTCTCCCTTTAGATTTGAGAACAGCATCAGTTTATGTTTACTGCCTCAAAAAATGATTTGCTTGTAATTAAAAACACAAATCTAACAGTGCCTAAACGTAAGAGTGACCTGTGTTTATGAGGGGGACGCAGCGGCAGGTTTTGAAAGCTGAACCACGTCATTTCAAGATCCATAATCAGTTTTTAAGGGTTTTCTATTATTATTATTTCAAGGGCCAGGTGTCTAAAACTGCAGCATTTTTCTCACTTGCTTTTGCTAGCTGGTTTAAAATAAAAAAGCATTAATGCAGCTGTCCACGTTATAGCTGTGTGCGACTGCCCGCCGGATTCACGTGCGCAAGCACCCCAGTAGCATGCAGCCCTCGGAGACTCGCACGCGCAGAACGCCTGTTAGCTGTAAAACTGTTGGCGTGGCTGCTCCGTTTCCATACGCCGTCACGCTGAATATGCATATACGTTAGGTGCAGAAGCGCACACACAGTTTTGAAAGGGGAGGCCTCAATGTGAACCGAAAGGAGAAAAGACAAATGCTTCGAAGGAGGGCTTTAGTTCAAATTCGGTTAGCAAGCGTAAATCTGCTGGATTGTACTCACGTGCCTTATACCAGTGCAACTCATTTTCTTCAGTTAAATGTGGGAAAACACCATGGATTTATACTTTTCTTATTTTTGCCTTTACATCTTTTGTATGTTTATAATCGTCTTTAATTTTCCCTTTCTGATTCTAATAGATGAAAAACAGCCCAATGTATTTTTTTGTGCAAAACTTGTAGGCACCTCAAGTTAACAGAATAAAAAAGAGTTTCTGAGTACTAACATGTTTGAAAATCAGGCAACCAAAGACTGTAAACATAGACTTAGGTGTCTGAATTTAGGCACCTATTTTTTAAAACCTTGGCTTAGAAAATAAAGTATCTGAATGTATATAGATAATATAAATCACCAGTCACTTTTATTACACGTATGTTTATATAAAGACCTTAGAACACGTTTTTAAAATGTAAACGTTCCTTAGTATGTTTAACTATGTGTCTAAAGAAGATGTAGGACAGAAAGAAAACAAAAGTTTGACAAATGTTTCTGATCAATCCTGAAGAAATCAATAGGAATTCACTCACAGCATGATTTCATTTAACTTTCCATGCTAGGAATAGTAACCTGGCTTTCTGTTAAAGCGAAAGCGTTCATGCTGCTTAGTGATTTAATTCTCATGTCGACATATATCAGGCAGGCCGAGAGCGGGCTGGCGATTGGGAGGGGAGGGAGGAGCGGATGGAAACACGTGCAAGTTGTGTGGACTGAGTTGTACGGTTGGGTGACTTTGTTTCACCAAAACTGGTTTCTAATAGAAAATAGGGTTTTCATTGAGATGCACATTTCTCTTCCCCTTTGAGGGAGTGGAAAGTGCCTCAAACCATATTTTATTGCTTATTTGAAAAATATCTGACACCTGAAAACTGGAACAGCTCGGCAGAGAAAAGAGGGAAAAGCCATCAGATCACGACCAGTGCATCGGCGCTCGGGGGGAGCCGCAGCCCGGACGCCTGGACGCCTCCCGCCCCTTCAGCCCCGCGCCCCGCAGCGCCAGCAACGCGGCACGGCCATCGTGCGCGCTCCTAATGTGTTACCGCAAAATATGAAGAGGGGAGGCGAGCCCAGAGACCAAGAGGCTCGAGGCACGCAAACCATAGCTCTCGTGAATGTTTGATTTTTTTGTTGGCCAGCAAGGAAAGTATTTTGGCCCATGACTCAAATATCTCAACAGAGAATTTTGTTTTGGCAACGTCATCATTTTTTTTTGCAAAAAGTCAAAGACTTCGGTGAAGAAAGCCACCACTTCCCACCTCCCAAGCAAGGTAAAACCGTTAGCGCTGCAAACTCCTATGTCGAGCTTACTCTGCTCCCTTAGCAGACCAGAACCTTACATGGTGTATGGAAACCAATGGAGCATTCAAACCCAGAGAACATCTGGTTTACAATAGTTTCTTCTTGTTTGTTCCTGTTTGTGCTCCTGGAAGCGTGTGCATTTGGGTCCATAAGCGTGTGCCTGTGTGCATGTATGTCTGTTCTTATTTATTCTAAATATAAACTGTTTTCTGAGACAACATTATTCATACTCAGATGAAAGAGCGCTACCCTTCATAGAAGTTTGGCTCAAAACCTGAGCTTGACACAGAGTGCCAGAGTGGACTAAACCAAAGTGTGGAAACAATGTTCTCCAAATACTGAGAGAGTCCAAGCTTGGATTGGTCCATTGCAAGGAAAGTTATGGCTAATAAAAAAGATCCCAGCCTTGCTGCTTCATTGAATCCCCAGTTATATATAAAGCAGATGTCCTTTTTACAATATGCGATGTTTAGGCTAAGAAACTGCATCAGCTAGTGACATCTGAGAGTGACATTGCTTTGAAATACACCTTTTTATCTTGTGTACACACCAAATTATGTGTGCACGCACACACAGACTGTATGGCTTAAACAGAATGATTTATTACGAACTTTTCCATCAGCGTCCAGATTTGACTGACTGTGGAACTCATACAGAACAGATGAGAAATGTTTTACTTTTAGGCTAGACTGGTGAGTGAGTCTGCAAAAGGAAACACCACAAAATCCAGCTTCAGACCAACAAGCTGAAGAGGCTCTATTATTACGATCTTTATTTTTCGCTTTTTTTTGTGGGCAAGGTATGAAGCAAAATAGCTGTGTCTGTTTAGCTGCCTGAACAATGGAAAAGTTTATGCAGCTCTTGAGCTGAAATGTTTTTGACAGTTTTCAATTTCAGCTCTTTTGATTTGGTAAGAAATCTGCAAAAATATGATTTTCAAAATCACCAGTTTCATGCTTTATTCTTTTCTCAAAATTAGACTATATTGTCCAACTCCTCTTCACTTACTGTGTCTGAGGGAATCCTAGAGAGTAGCTGGCAAGAATCAGTGCTGGGCTGTTGCTTAGGAACTGCCTGGGTTTCTACATTATTGCCTGATGTAATAGTTATATTGCCCGCTTGCATCTGTTAACAAGCAATACAACAGAATCCACAGGTACCAATAAAGAAATAAACCTGGCATTCATTACTTTGCTTGAAAATTCATCAGTGCTTATTCTGCCTTGGCAACAGGGAGGAAAAACATTTTGCTCAGGTGCTAATTAATAAAATAGGAGATGTACTGACTCTACATATATCTATTTTATTTAGGTTTATATATTTTGCCCTGGGGAAAATACCTTGTAAAGAATGCAGTGTATTAGTATAATTACAATTTTGCAATGCCATGGAAAGGTACAAGGTATGAGCTGTGGTTTGTTGGGTTTTTTTGCTGTAAGCTACAGTGTGGTAATATGACCATTCTGTTAATGTATTTTAAATAGAAGTAGTATGGGTTCATTTATAAAAGCAGTAGGACAGGACATTTCTATTGAGCGCTATTAGTAGACTCTCAGCAAACCCCAAGCTACAGATGAACCAGCTTACCTTAGTGGTGTCAGTATTGCCAAATCCACGGGTGTAAAAAGGAGCAGATGGGATGATGAGAGCATGGGATGGACTCCGTGACCACGTACATGAAAACCATGTATTTCTATATACAGATCAAGAATAAAAAAAAAAAAAAGAGCTTTTAGGGTTCACTTATTGAAGTTTCTCTTGTAAGAACAAGGGATACATTTTTTTTTCCAGTGAAAGCCAAGATACAAACTCACGTAACTGCTGACGTTGGGGCTATGAGGAAAGCGCCAGCTGTCCTGAGCCTTAAACCAGAGCGACCTGGCAACACTTTGCAGCCTCAACCCCAGCAGCCCATCCCTCACCCGACCGTGGGCCGAAGCCCAGCGCAGCCGCCGGGCAGACCCCTGTGCAGCGCTCAGACCTCAGTCCTACGGCCCCGCCGGGGCAAGAGGCGCGTTCAGTCCGTGTACGCTGTCCTTACGGTACGCGTTCGCTCGCCACGTGGGGATCGCACGCTGCCGTGAGCGCGGCTCCTTTTGAAGGCTCCCGACTGAAACGCTTTTACAAGCCCACCCCCAGCAACAGGCTTCCTACATTTAGAGGAGACATAATAAAAATCCTTGCAGCCCGACTCCTAGTTATTAAGCGTGGGGAAAAGCACAGGAGGAGTTGCAGGGAAGAGCAGACGCTGTGACGGTTACTTTTCGTAAGTAAATCTTACTCACGGGAGTAGAGCTACTGCTTAGATGAATTACATTTGGCTCTATCTGGGGGCCTAGATCTGTAAGGGAAAAGAGTTTAAACTTCTGATTTGCCGTTGCGCTCCTTCTCCGCAGGCAGAGGCATTGTGTCGGAGCACCGCGAGAGCCGAGGTTGATCAGCGAAAACAAACGAGGGGGTGTACGCTCATCGCAAGGCACGGGGATTTATGAATGCAACTCACATTAGTGTTAATGGGAGTTACACGCGTAAATCCCTGCCCTTCAACATGATAATACATAATATACCCCTTAATTTTTAATTCACCAGGGTCTCAATTTTAAAGCATTTTCATATAGTTTGTCCTAATTATAATCGTTTTTAATGACAGCTTAAAAATTTCACATGACTGTCTTATCACATACGGTACTTAATTTCTCAAGTGAACAGTTTCAATGTAGTGTATTCTGGGAATTTTGAGAACTAAAACACTAAGGAAAAAACTACTTTGTATAATCAAATGAGATGTTATTATTCCACTATGTTTTATATACACTGGAACAGACTTTCTCAAAGTAATGGTGGCCATTTTGAAAAGTGCTTAGAGCTAAGATGTTTTCTGTTTTGGAAAGTTATTGGCTTAATCTCAATCTTATGGACCAGGACTTTTTTTTTTTTTTTTTTTAGTGTCTCTCTCACGGCCATAACTAATGCAAATTAGTAGGTAATTATTAGTTAATGCAGGCTTTGGGGAGGTTTCAGACTATGAACCATTTTTCCTTTTCTATAGGACCTGATAAACTCCGAATATACAGCTACAACATCATTATTTAGACACTCAACAGACAAGCACTTGCATGTTGCATTTGAAGGACAAACGACCAAGTTCAGAGCACAGCCACCCACCCCATATCAAATACTCGCCCTTCTCTCATGGGGGCAGGTCAAACAGCTGCGTCCTGCATGGCACGTCCTGACGGAGGGACGCAGAGGGGCGCGTGCCGGGGTGCCGACCTCCCGCAGCACCCCAAGGGCCTGCCTGGCTTTTCACGCGCCCCACGAAGCGTCCCCGCGCCGGCGGCTGGGAGCCCAGCCACGGCTGCCACGGACCCCGGTCAGCAGCTGCTGCGGGTCCCCTTTGAGGCACTTCCCTGCTCTGCAGCCAGAGCTTTAAGTTCTCTTATTTCAGCTTCTTAAACGAATGGTTTTCTATTTTGTCTTTATGTTGACTAAACTGAGTCCTGTATTATTTTTAGCTCTTCACTTTCAGAGGGAGTAATGTATTTTTTACTACTTGCAGGTATAGAAAGGGCCGCTGCCAGCAAATAGATGATGAAATATCAGGCAAAGATTTCAAAACCAACCTAAGTGACTTAAGAACGTAAGTGCCATTTTCAAGAGTGACGGAGGTGCTTAGATGACGACAAATACCATTCTTAGTTATAGATTTTTAAAAGTAATTACTTACCTAAGGATAGTGCGTATGACTTTAAAAAAAAAATTCTCAACAATTAGCATTAGTAATTAATAATATTTTAAATGTTTGATTTCAACCGTGCTCAGGAAGTCATTTGTTTAGTCACAGGAGAAAATACTCCTCTATGCCCTGATTTAACTACACATCTTTGGGCACCCTCTGAGCAGTTTAGGAGCGTTACAGAAAGTAAATAGGTCTTAGACTTTAGGCATGAGCGTGTTCTTGAAAATTTTGCCTGAAATCCAGCTTTGCCCTGTGGCTAAATGTTGCCTGTGTCTACCTAGTTTTCCATTAGTGGGTGAGAAAGAAAGTGCACTGCATCCTAAACCACACAAAAATGTTAGACTATACCAGTATGTGCATGTCCATGTTTTATATATCCTTTAATTACTGAACAACCATGGCTATAGAGGGGAAACAGCTTGCCAAATTAGTAGCCTTCAAACTGTCACTTTTTATAAAGAGTAAATGATAAAAAGAAATGTAGCACTCATTTGTTAGTCATTTTTATGGGTAGCTTTAAACTGTTTTGTATGTAGACTCCAGTTGTTGGTATTGTTTCCACTACAAGAAAAATAATTTGGCTGCCGCTGCAACATTTTAAGCTTTCACTGTTACTATAAAAACAATTCCCAGGAGATTTTTTTTAGTCTCCTTGCATTGCTGGTTTGCAAGGACTTAGGAAGTAAAAGTTTAAAACTGCCTGGTAACAGACAAATCACTTTTAAAAGCCAGCATTGTACTGGCCTGGGAGTGCTACAGGAAAAGCTACTTTAAAAAAAAAAAAAAAAAGGAAAATGCAATGGTACAAAAGCTAAGCAAGCCTAATTATTTTTTAAACAAATACATGGAGGTCATCTAAAACTGCGAATGCATGAGAGGGCTTTTCCTACATCTGCATTGTCAGATCCATGTTGCAATAGGCATCCAGGCAGAGATGGGCTCTGCAATGCTGCTCCCAGTAGAAAGGCATCTCCGCGTTTGAGTAATGTGCTTTAAAACAACAACAACAGTTTTCTGAATGCATTAAGGCTGGAGTTTTCAAACTGGGGTACCTAGAGTTAGACTTGTCTTGTGACAGCACAGAGCTCTCTGTGGTCAAGAGTTTTGGTGTAGCCTGGGGCTTTTTGGGTAGGTGTGCTAAATTACACACTTTCAGCAACTGCAGCTAAAATTCTGTGCTTTTGTAATTTTGGTGGAGAGGTATGTCTGTAAAGAAAGTGTTGCCTGAGGTCTTCGAGATATTGGAAGCGAAAAGACAAGGATTTTCAGTGGAGCAGAAGAAAGAGAGGAGCAAAAGCCCCACTGAGGTTTTAAGGGATTTGGGTGTTCAGCTCCTACAAACCCCCTCGAAAATCCCCATCCTCTTCCGTAAACGATGGCTGCATCTCAACAGATTTGGTGGTTCAGTTTGGCTGGTTGTCTGCATCCGCTCAGGCTGGAAGCTGGCCCGGGAATTTTGTTAGACCATGAGAAGTTTCCAGGAGAGCTTTCAGCTCTTGGTTCCCAGGTATCTGAGGCTTTGCCACTTCCACTTCCCCCAGCCAGAAAGTGCAGAGATGTGCAACCATTTGTGAAAAAGGCTGGCCAAACCCTTTCTGAATCAAAGGAATATTCATATTTTAGATCAAAGACTGGGGGAAAGATTTGACTAGCTCCTGCTTTTTTCCTGCTGTCCTATGCTGCCAATGTCTGGTCCTAAATTATATCCACTGGCCAACGCGGAACATCTTATTGAGGTTATTTTTTAGTACAAGTAAAATAAATAATATCAGTTTTTGATCCGTAGGAGGAACCACGCAAACCCATTCTTTAGCATATTTTGTTTTTAAGACTCAAAGTCTCCATTTTCAAATCAGTGTGTCTAGAGCCAGGCTCCAAAATATATCTCGACGCATGCAGCCAAGCAAGCATCTTTCTATGGAAAATCGTTGAGCACCTGCTGCTGCTCCTCCTGACACCCATCTCATTGCAAACTAAGTTACTTCTTTTGTACGGGCCAAGCACCTCCATCTGGCCTCAAAGAACTTTCCAGGACCCGAGAGCAAGCTGAGGACGGTACAGACCTAGACACGGACATTGATGCGTTTACGCCGGGGTGGCCCTCGGAGCTGCAGCTGTGTCCCAGGCCCGCAGCTAGCGCAGAACAACAGGACGGTCGCTGTGTCAGAGGGCTCACGCTGAACGCGCCAGACTCCACATTACACTCTCAAAAGGCTAAAGCAACGCTCTGGCAATTAGCACGTGTAAAGCCCTCAGCTATTTATGTCCTAGGAAATAGCTTGGATTTTATTATTTTTGGGTTAAGCCATTGCAAACGGCAAAGCAGCAGTTATTTGTCTGCCATCTATTGATGTGCTGTCTTGATCTTTAATCGAGGCCGAGGGGGATACATTTCTACCTTTAATCCTTCAAACTTTCTAATGCTTTCATGTACAAATGTATACAGTAACTTGGCGTTAGCATTCCACAAATATGCAAATTGTCTGTCAGATTGGACAGGCTGCATGCATTTGAAGTTGTGTTGACAGCCTACAGAAAAAAGACATTCTCAGCTAAAACATGAACAAGATGTTTATATCCTTTTTCCCTAAAAACATACATTTTATGTTTTAAGCAGAGATGGGAGCAAACTGCAAAATTTGGATCAAGACATCTTTTGCACCCATAAAATTTGGGGATGTCTGCACCAGGGGATTTTGATTCAGCTGGCTCTTGGAAGGGGGAAATTCAGCTCAGATCTGGCTTACGTTCCAGCCTTCACAAAATACAGAGGGAATTTGCACATGAGCCTCTGTTTCCAAGTAGGTTAACGCATAAAAGCAGCAGCTCAGAAGGTGTCATTATACGCTAGATGCAGCGAGCTTTGCAGTTGGTGGCAACAGCAGTTACCTGACAAAGTACCAGCTTGCCAGTCAACAGAAAAGGAAGCTGGAGAGCCCAGCATCCCTCCTGGCTGGGAGAAAGAGAACCAGAAACAGCAACGGCGAGGTCTAGCCGATGCTGCTGACGCAGGGAGCACTGATAGGCATCGATGCAAAAGGCCAGGGCGTAGATTAATCTAGGCATCTACCTCCATAATTCAGACCCTCAGAAGCTCTCACCTGGGGGCTGCAGAGTCCTGCAGACCCTCCAATGGTATCAACACGTGCAGGTGTTGGTACGAACCCAGATGAGCTTGTATTCTGCTTTTAAGCACATGCCCCAAGGTGCTTATCTCCTTGGCTTCAACAAATTTCACGAACCAAAAGTCTTAATGTATTTTGTCAGCAAGGTTATAGACAACTGTCCTCTTTGACTAAATATTTCTAAGTATTTTAATTAAACCAGATTTGATACACAAATGTAACTAAATACTTCTCTAGATGCCCTGCCTTGAAGTGAAGGACTGAACTCCCTCCCTTACTCCCAGCCGACCATGTGGGTATAGCAAACTGGACGTCTATGGCTCTTGCATATTGTCCGCTCCGGTGAAATATTATCCTGAATTGTGACTCGACATAGAAAAAAAATGCTGTTTAATAACTGACTGCACGGAGAGCTGTGATTCAGACGGGAACCTTACCTAACAGCTGCATTTTGACACTCTGCATCTGGCCATCCTGTACAAAGCATCACAAGGTCAGGAGCAAAAGGGTATGTTTCTGAAAGAACTGCTCTCGATACACAGGCTTTTTCTGCAGCTCATCAAAAAATTAGTTTCAGTGGTAAGGATCCATTGAAGAAAGCAAGAAATATCCCACATAGTGTCAAGGCCCCATGAAGCTAAAGAACCTGTGAAGTAATGAGTCTCTTTAGAGCACAAGTTGAAATTCTGTCAATTAAAAATCTTTGCTGCCGCAAACCACAGATGATTTGAAGGATTGGAAAGTTGAAAGAGGGAAAATGAAGAACTTTAAATACATTTCCTGAAAAACACTAGAGTTCTCCTTTCTTCACTGTCAGAAGACTGAAGGGAAAACATTAGACTTGGGATCCTCCAGCATTCACTAGCTAATTTCCCGTGGCTGTGCAAGTCGGGCATGCCCGTGACACCACAGCAGCTCGGGTACCAAGCACCTTGGCTCCTGCAGGAGCTCCCTGGGGATCCCCTCTTTACTGTGCAGTTCCCACAAACCCAGCCCTAGCAACCTCCTGACTCATTCTTAGTTGCAGAAGCAGGTGCTTGAGGTTTGCCGTGGGGCAGGGAGTGCTATGAAGCCGTGCTGAGGACTCGCTGGTTGTCTTCTGGCACTTGTGCACTGACCAGTTTCTGGGTCATACGCCAGAGCCGTCTGCTGAGACACCGACCTCTGGCCAAAGACCCTCACATCATATTCCAGCTTGGTGAATGCTGGGTAACTGTTAATCAGGCAGGCAAAGTTACTAACACAAGGCCATCAAGCACAGAAACAAGGTCACTTCATATCTCTCTGGAGAGCCTTGTAAGGCTGGAGCTGCTCAGTGTGCCCCAGAGCAGCAGGGGAGCTTGCGAAGCGCGTGTTGGTATTATGGAATTCAATCTTAAATTATGCTAGCCCATATTTAAACGGCCATTGCGGAGGCTTAATTCTCTTGTATGGGTATGGATTGTTTGCCAACGACAACAGCGCTGAAAAGATCGGCAGCGTCAGATGGAATACCTTCAAAGAATGTTCTTTGCTGGCTTCCCAAAAGTAAAGAAAGGACAACTGGTGCCAGAAGAATGGCTCAGAATAGGAATGAGAAATCTAGTTGTAAAGAACAATAAGCGTATCGGGAGCCTAGTCTGACGAACAGGAACGTAAATGCTTGCAGGATAAGGCTTCGGAGCTGCTACGATGCCAATGATTCGTGTGGTCTTCAAGAGAGCTGACAGCAGGAACTATGCCTTTTCTTACTTCGTAAGAGTAGATAACTCAGCAAGAGCGGAGAAATCATTTGACAGAGGCCAGATTCAGAAGGCATCTGAAATGTCTTTCTTTAAAGATAATCATGTTAGGAATCAAAAGGGGTCTAATGTTAGAGACTTGCCTTTCAAATGCAACAAATGATTATACCTGTCAAGATTTATGGACAGATTTATTTATGTTGACAGAGGGACCACTAATAGTTTGACAAATGAGAAGTCTTGACAGATACAACAGATATGTTCAAGTATATTTCCTCCTGTTTGAAATAGGAAATGAGTGAGTTATGACAAGCCTGTAATGTATATTGATACGACTATTCCTAGGCTCCTTCTACAGAAGTAGATGCATTCTATGGTGCTGGATGCTGAACTGGAAAGCTGGTTGTAACCCTAATCATCAGCAACGCTCTGTCCTCCTCCATCAAGAAAGTATTTAAAATGGCTAATTTAGAGAAAACAGGAAGGAAAGCTTTTCCAGGTGTTGCGCCTGGATGGGAAACTTACCTTCCAAAGTAAGGCATGATTCTGGAGGAAAGAAGTATTAGGGTCTCAGGAAGCTTTATATTTAGAATAATTGCTAGCCACAGACTTTTCATGTAAATTCACTTCTCCCCAGCTCAGAGTGCCAAGCGTCATTGCACCATTGAGGCTTCTGGTCGGCTCCAGCCAAGAAAGCAGCTCTGTCCCCAGGACTGCTGCAGTCCTACAGCAGGGAACAATTCTACGCTAAAACCTCATTCAGAAAAGGTATAGAAAAGCTATCGCTATGCATTAGTGCCTGATCAAAGGCCAGTCCAACAAACGAAAAGACACCAACAGCTTCAACGGACTTTGCCTCAGGCTCTGAGATCTTTTAGGAGTTTTCTGTAGGAGCGTGCAACCATTACATCTCCAGCTGTGAAAGACAGAACAATCCGTTAAGTGTTGCTTTACCGTGCAGCAGCCTTTAAACGCTACTTTCATTTAACAGACAGTGAGCGACTCCTCATTTAAGTACAAGATTTCCAACCTTCTCACAGCGTGACTGGCTCTGGACAAGCCAAGCGAGGAGAGACTGGAAGGAGAATCCCACTTTGTTGCTCGAAGGGTTGCCGTCCTCGCCAAACAGGAGCGTGGTGAGTGTTGATGAAACACCACTTGGTACAAGACCAGTGCCTGTCGTGTGCAGTTGGTTTGGGCGCCAGACCCACATTTTCAAAAAACAATGGGACGAATTACCATGTTCCCCAAGGCTTTGCAATAAACACAAACAAGCAATTAAACAAACACATGCTCTTGTCACGCAGCAATTAAACCGTTTCCTGATCCCTTAATAAAAGCTGGTCAAGTTTCTACATATTAATGTGACTTTGCACGCCCGATCGGTTTATCGCATTGAGACCCCCGTTCTGTGTCTTTGGCCGATTAAAGTCAATCTGGCTATCCTCCCTGGAGATCCCCTCAGGAACGGGTAGGTAGCAGGCATTTTTGAACCAGGAGTATGTCTGACATCGAAATGCATTTAACTAAAGCACAATGGGTAATGTTGTTCATGCAAAAACATTTTGGTGTTTCAAAAAACCATTAGAGGGCATCAAGGGAGGACTGGAGTTTTGAAAAAGAATGAACCTTGACAGGCTAAATTAACTATTGCTCTTTCACCAGCACACTCGCTTGCCTGGAAAACTCCAGAAGGTCTATTAATTATTTTGGATTTGTTCGTGGAAGTCATCTGAGCTGGCAATTGCCAATTGCATCAGCCTGTGACATTCCAGGGGCTGACGGTGCCATCTCCTTCATATAAATCTGTTAAATTACTAATATGCTGAAGTATCTCAGCTAAAAACCCACTCTCGTTCTCCTTTATCAATTTTGCATCTGGTTGTCTCTGAGGTTGAAAAAACAAAGCACACCCCAAACACTTACCTCCTTGCCAGTCATTTTGTGCACGCTGTTCTTTGTTAAAAAAAAAAGTCTGCTCTGTAATTACCAGACACAGCCGTGGGAGTGGTTAATCTTTTAAAGCAACATTATGAATTATAATACCAAGTGTATACTTCGCTGTGGTAATCCTGCAGTAATGCAAGCAATATTAGCATGTTCTGGGAGGCAGAGTACTGCCAGGGGACCAGGGATGCTTGTAGGAGAAGAAAAGGGGAAGATTTCACAGTAATGAAAACGATGTTGTGTTTAGTCCCACAAGCTAAAAACAAACTAAATATTTATGACAAAGCAAAAGAATAAGGAGGATTATGGTGTCATTCACTGTAGAATAAAATATTACCTAATCTAAACATTTACATAAATAACAGAAGGATAATGCATGCGGAATTTAGATGGATCAAAGAGAGGAGGAAATTAACTGTAACAACAGCGTAAGCGTTGCTGCGTGCAGCGGTGGGGGCTCCTGGGGCTGGGCACCTCTTCATCTCCCCGTGTGACAGAGCCCGTCACAGCGGGACTCCTGACGACATTTGGCGCTGCCAGAGCTCAAATAGAGCTACAAAGAATGGAAAGATGTTTTGCTGTTCTTTGGTGGAAAAGCATCCAACTCCATCCAAGGAGATGGTTTTCTCGTGTAGACCTCTACCACCTGAAGTAAAAAAAAATGACATTATTGGGTAGCACTGGCGGGCTCCTGGGGGCCTCGTTGTTAGGTACCATTTGAGGTATTTATTTTAGAGTCCTGAAGAACATAATCAAGAGTAATGGTATTCCTGTAGAATCTGAACACTCCTAGAGAATCCCATAACAAAGCTATCACTCTCCAATAATATTTTTAAAACAATTCAACAGATATACGAAAAGAATACAACTTTATACACAGTATAAGTATTTCATAAGGAACAGTCTACAAAAGTGACACTGTAGAAATAGCGTTTTACCATACTACATATACCTAAATATTCTTCAGCAAAATGATTCATTTAGCACCATAGCGGCACTTTTGGGGAGAAGAATGCCAACACGAGGGGGGACTTGGAGTCACCCTGGTGTTTCCCCAAACCAAGTCCGTGACTGAGGCTGTTTGCAAACAGACCCAAACTGGAGTTCGAGCTCGCGTGAGGCTCTGCATTTAAGCACGGGGGGTAGACTACTGTGCAACTGTTTGCGGGAGAACTGATTTTTCTCTGGTTGAAATGTGCGAAGATCCCATGGTTTATCCGAAGTAGTAAACCTAAAGATAACAGTTTGGTAACCCAGGGTGATGTTTACAACTGTACTGAATGTGACAGCTTTCAAAGTATTATGTATATTTCTAAGGCTGTACATGTACAGCTCTGACAGCATGTCAGTTATAATTCTTGTAAAAAATGGATGTAATTTATTATGGTTCAAATATAGAATAAACTATATAAATGCTTCACCATAAAATACTAATTTCCTCATTGCTGAGGGGCTCATCTGCATTCTAAATAGCGGTAACGACGTTTTAATTGAATAGGTCTTTCTTCCCTTTTACTGTCAGCTCCAACATGACTCGCTAGGGTTAAACAGAGGCAGGGAACGAGAGGAAATCTCGGAACAATAGAGGAGAGCCTTAACCACAACCAGGACAGCAACGCTCCCAGAAGGCAGGGGTGAGCTGGGTTTTCGTGTTCTGGGGGAGCAGCGGTGGAGGTTGCTCATGTGTGATTGACGGTACTTGTGAGTAATACCGGTTGGCAGACATTAGTAACACTTTGTCTCACTTTTTGCTCGGTTGTTCACTTTTCTGCGTTTGGCATGTTTTCCTGTTTTTAATAGGAATTTTTCAGCCATGCATCATTGACATGAAATAGTACGAAATTTGATGCCTCCGAGTTTGAAGTATTTTGAAACTGGCTGTATACGACACTAGTACAAAACTTATCATATGGAATTACTGTCTTTAAAAGTATCTTGCTTTTCAAGCTCCTTTATTTCCTCATCCCATGCACAGCAGAGAAATTTGGATGAATATTTGCACTTAATTCTGATTTCATCCTAATGTATAGCCAGAGAAACTTCACAAGACTAAGTACTGGATTAAACAGAGCTAAGATTCAAAATTATCTCTCTGTGGTTGAACCTTAACGTGAACATTGCAATTAACTGCTGCAGGACTTAATACAGGAAAAAATGACAAGAACTGAACGTACAGGAAAAAATGACCAGAAGAACTAAAAGAACCACTTGCTTTTGTTTTGTAGTAGTTATCTATCATTTTTCACCTGTCCACAGGTCTCATCTATAAAATAAAGTGCAAGTGAGACACGAGGTTTAAACAACATTTGTGGCTCTTTTTAAACTGGAAAACTATCTGCATTTGGGCCCTTCAACTAAATGATGAGAGATTTTCTGAAGTTGTATTATTTTTAGTCTTCCTGGCATTCATATTTGATTGTGCCCATGAGTTTCTTAATATTACAGCCAAACACAGATGACACAGACTTAAGTTTGACTACTGACATAATTAAACATCTTTACCTTCAAACACTTTAGAAGTGGACAGTAAAGATATTCACCTTTGTAAGCGGAATTTGCACTGGGAAATGACATGGTTCCACAAAGTCATGTATTCACACGCACTTTTGCAAGACCTCTGAACCAAGACCGGAGGTTTGACTCCGCGGAGAGCGAGCAGCTGTGCAGAATACAAAGCGGGCAACCCGACGTCCTCAGTCCCCGCTGCCTTCTCCCAGTGCCACGCTACAGTGGTCGCGCTGGGTCTCTCGCTACAGATC